>OX421457.1:3696584-3701584 GCA_949126865.1 Montipora capitata | reverse complement strand
GTTACAACATTCATATATCAGAACATTTTTCTCTATCTCGGTCCACGAATCCCTCGGAATTTTTCTAAAAAAAGTTTCAAAACTGGCAACAGTTACTTGCGACGATGTACGTTGTTAACATACGAAACATCACCATGTTTACCAACGTTATTTGTGCTTTTTCCTTTTTGGAATGGAATAGGATTTAACTGTATTTTGCTTGGGGTAATGGTCCATTGTTTTCTGAAACAAACCGGAGATCCAAAAATAGGGACTTTAAAATCTAGGACAGCGTCGACGACGAAAACGTCACCTCAAATATCGCTTTGGACTACCGTAGGTCTTTCGTGAATATATATGCCATATCATTCGCGTCGTACAATGTGGGAGAAGTATCCTAAAAAAATATATTCGGTACCAGCGGTTTCAGAATAAAAATAGAGAAGCAAAGGATCACATGTTTACGCCCACGTTGTCGTCATCAAATTTGGTGATCGATTGTCCTACATAAACTGCGTGCCAAGCGTGCAGCAGCATACTTTTTTTCTCTTTTAACCAATGATATTCGTGTTTTGTGGCATTGCCGTTGACATGGCCATCAATGTTTCTCAAACTGCCTGCCTTGACAGGTACAGTCATAAAAATCTCGACTACTTTGATTTTATGGTTCAATTGACTCATTGGCTTCCATAATTTCGTCGGAGTGCACGACCACTTCAGGTATGTAAGTGAACTTTTCAAAGGGAAGTAGCAGGGCAAGATGGAGACCAACCATTTATTAGTAAACAAAATGGCTGACAATACCACGCGTCGCTGTTTGATTGGAAAAGACGCACTTTGGCGTAAAATGACAATACGCGTTCATCAAACTGAGTTTTTTTCTGTTGCAGCCATAAACTCACTAAGGGCCCCTAATAGATCAGAATAATACTTGGATAATCACCTCCGAGTTAGCCAATCAGCACGTGCGAAGAGCGGAGACTTGTGTGGTTTATACTAATACTAGTTTTTCCATGGAGTTTAATGGACTTTCATGGACTTCCAGTTCTAAGGAATCTCGTTGAGTTCTATCAAATTCCATGCATTTTCTTGGAGTCCTTTGAGTACCAAAGATGGAACTGCATCCGCAAGGATGAAAACGTTATGAATATCTGAAAAGTAAATTCCATATAGAAATCCATGATCGCAAGGTTCAAACTACTTCCCTACGAAAAACTAAATGACAACTATATTTCTTCGTTCTCCCTATAGCCAACAGAACAAATTCACTCACTCCTTCTGAGATTTCTCAGTCTGGAGAGGACAGACAAGATGAAGAATTGCCACCACAAGATATTAGTACTCCGTGGCAAGTCGGTAATCTTCAGCCAGGATCCTACTGCATGTACAGATACTCCCCACTTCAGAGGGAAGAACAAAGTTTTGAATGGGACCCGAAACCAAGCAAAGGAATTATTTCACAGAAAGGTACCATGATAAGAGACTTCTAGTTCTTTTTTTTTTTTTTTGTTACAGTGTGAATATCACTGTCGACGACAAAATGTTGCGCGCTAGTCATTAAATTCTTCTCTCAAAGAGATCTAGCCAATTTTAATGACGAATGGCCTCTATCATTAGATCATTCTTCTTTAAGGCAACACTCTGTGGCATTTTTTTCGTTTTCAAATAAATTCTATTATTCTAAACAACAATTTTAGGATGGGATGGTTGTCAGCGGACCATTGAATCATTCTTTCAAAACCCAGAAAAATTCATCCAGAAGATGGACACGGCTGGCAGCTTGTGCAAAGAACGTCGTGAACAATTTATTTTGCGTGAAATTCTTCCACATCTAGAAGAATCATGGGGTAAATGCTCCGATTCAAACAAAGGTGTTTACAAGCAGCTGGCAAAACTAAGCCACAGTGTCAGCGGTGGTCAAGTCGTGAAACATTCCTTACAACTGCTTCTTCATCTCATCTGCAAAGATAATTTTGAAAGAGGGCATGGGAGTCTACTAGAACTGGAAGGAATCATGAGATCGTCCATTTTTTCGGACAAAGGGATATTTAGGAGAGATGGACAATGTGAAAGAACACTTAAACTCCTTGTCTACAGTCGTATCTTATCGTTGCTCTTAAAGCCTGACGTTCTGCAAGATGAGCTGCTGGTGACAGAGCTGGAAAACGATCTGAAAAGGATAATGGAAGAACTACAAAGACATCAAAAGCAACTAAAATACAAAAAGAAGGATACGCTTCGTTATTCGATGGAGTTTACTATCATGCTATTATCACATTCCTGTCTCTTAAAGCCTAGCGACAGTTTGCCAACAGGTGGAAGAATGGAGAGTTTCCTGGAGGAATGCCAAGAGTTCTGTGTAAATCCGAGAAAGGAGAGCAAGGATTTAACTCTTCTTGAAACACTGAGAAAAAAAAAGAAAAATCTATCGTGGGCTGAGCTGCACAGCATTTTGTACCACCTGCATGGAAAGGTTCGTAGACTTATAAATTGATAATCATTGTCCGAGTTCTCATTTCATACCGTGCCTTTTGGCCCTTATGGGAAGCTAGTTTGCCTCTTTATACGAAGAAATTGTCATACAACAAAAAAGCAGACACATAAGCTGTCCCTGATTGATTTGAAAAACTAAACTAACAGCGCAACGTGACCCCCAAGGACTCTTTTGTCAAGGGCTACACACTGGCATAAGATTCTTTACATTAGATTTTTCGGGTACGGACTCCGAGAACCAGACTACGGCTTTCCGAAAGAATGCAAACGGAATCTTTAAGCAAACATTTTTCTTTATTCAGAAATCCAAAACACCGTTTTATAACTTGGCGAAATATTACAATAACCTCCAAAATTGCTCATGTGACGGTGCACCGCCTAAAGCTGAAGCATGGGGTGACCGATGATCCCCGATCGGCCCATTTCCTTTTAACCCAACGCCGTCCGTCAAGCCAAACATTTCGTAAGAGCCTTTTCGCAGGCTAGTCTTTGCCAAAATAGACGATATGTTTACAGATAACAAAACTCAAGAAAGTAACAACGACTCTTTATATGTGAGCGGTCATAAAGTGATCTCCATTTTATATAAGTACAGTTGTAACACAAACTTTTCGTTTTATCAACGGAGTTGATAATGTAAATTGGCCACCGTACAGAGATTCTAAAAGCTGACGTTTCGAGCCTTAGCCCTTCGTTAGAGCGAATCGAGGAATTATGGGTTAAGTGTAGTTTTTATAGAAGAGTAGGAGCTACGCTATTGGTGGTAACATGGCAACGTGAAAAATAAGAATATATTAGTTAAATGAAAAGCGTTCGTTAATACAGTGAGGATTAAGGGTGCGGAGTTGGAAGATGAAATCGGCACCCTTAATCCTCACGGTATTAACGAACGCTTTTCATTTAACTAATATATTCCTATTTTTCACTTTGCCATGTTACCACCAATAGCGTAGCTCCTACTCTACTATAAAAACTACACGTAACCCTTAATTCCTCGATTCGCTCTGACGAAGGGCTAACGCTCGAAACGTCAGCTTTTAGAATCTCTGTACTGTGGCCAATTTACATAATCAACTCCGTTGATAAAACCAAATTTTTGTATACTACTTCCCCACCGACGCAGCACCACAGTTTCTTTAGGAACTACCCCCTTCATTCTTGTAACACAAACTGCTTTACAGTAAACAGTTGTTTGATTTAAAAGGCATGAAGTAATTTCTTCTCTCGTCATAGGTCCACAGTGAGCGTCCTAATCCAAAAATGGACACTGAAAGACGAGCAATGATACTGATTAGATTGATTGTGGAAGCCTGTCTTAAGGGAGGTGGTGGAAAAGATTGGCGGTTTTGCTTGGCCGCATCATTACTCCTCGTCGAGATCGCAAAGAACAATATCACGAAAGGTGATACTGTAAAACTTGCACTGCCATGTATTGGTACAGAATACGAGTATTTGTTTTCCCTCCGGTTAGCAAACAAATTCTCAAACAGTGGTTGTGTATCGAAATTCCAGTTTAAAGTTGTGATGTTCCAAATTGACTATGACAAATGAACGTCCAGTAAAAGAAAGAACCATAAGACGCCTTGTTAACGCTAAAAAAAAACTTTTCACTCAATTGATGGAAACTTAATTGAAAAAAAAAAAAAAAAAAAAAAAAAAATATATATATATATATATATATATATATATATATATATATATATATATATATATTTAAGTTCTGCTCAAAGTCTTCTCAAGGCAAAAGCTGGGAGTTTTAATCAATACCGAGAACGCGTTTTCAGTGAGCTAACTAGAACTGGTTTTCTTTTGTCAACAGCGATAAGGCAGGAGGCAGCTGGTAGTTTAGTTTACCTTCTTAGAGATGAAAAGGTACAGGGGAGGCCTGAATGCAGAGTAGTATTACAGAAAAGAGCTCCAGAGCTTCTCTTTAGCTCTGACCCAGAGATAAGGAAGATGATGATCCATTTCTTGTCCCAGAACCAGCAAGAGGCGGAAGCTCTTCCAGTAGAGCGACATATCGAACACCTGTCTTCGATTTACAAAACGCAAACTCTGGAGATAAACAACACGATCATAAGCCATAGCGCCCAGTGCTTTATCAGCACGGGAATGTTTCACTGCAAAAAGGTAAATCTAGTGGGGCTAAATTGCTATGGCATTCCACACTGAGAAGGAAACTGTAAAGTTCTGCTACTACTCTACAGTGGCTAGTGTATCGCTTCTTTTCGTCACATAAATTCGAAGGGCATCACATTTACGGTCTGGCGAACTTAATGACTGATCTATTTTAGGTTTAATTATCTGTTCTATCTGCGTTCATTCAGTATATTTCCTCTTTCCAAAGTCTCAGGTCCTAGGCCGAGGGGAATGATTGAGCCTAGGCCGGGGTGGGGGGACAGGTATTGTGCCTCTTGTAAGTATCAAGAATCCTTTGTTTTTCTTTCCACTTGCATAAGCCGCAGCCATAAGCCCCTCCTACCCTACCAAACGTTTTGCAGTGCAGATGCAACGTATACTTGGAGACG
>OX421457.1:3659084-3691584 GCA_949126865.1 Montipora capitata | reverse complement strand
TCCTAATAAAATGTGCCATCCTGAAATAAGAATTATAGTTAAACTAATTAGCTCCTTTCCTTTTTCTCCAGATATTTATGATGACCTAGTGCCAGATTATTTTAGCACAGAAAATCAGGTAAGAGTCATTTCATCTTTACTCCTTCTTATGCCGCTAAGACCGACAGGAAAGAACGGGTAAAAGTCACATCTCTATTTATTGAAATGACATACGCGTTTTTGGCGTATTTCCAAATAAAAGCTAATAGCATATGCCTTTTCTAAGAGCATTTCAACTAACTACAGTAGCATGTAAAGTAGTGTGATTTCTGAAACCTGTCTTAAGCGATAGAGCAACACTGATGTACATGCTGAATAAAATTCCCAGCGTCATGAAAATAGTCTTATTATTGTTTGCTCTTCAACATCTTTAGGGGTCCACATTGACGTGGGAGAGACTTTCACAACAAGATGTTCAGCATGCCAACGAGCTTCGCTGTCTAAATAATCCAAACATTGTACCAATATGGAAATACGACTTCTTCAATTCATTTCGCTGGATAGTAAGTAACCGACATCGGTGAAGAAATCCTGTAGGGAGATTTTCAACATTGTCGTCATTGCCACCAAATCTTTCTTAACCCTCGGATTTTAGAGCAGCTTGGTGTAGCTAGCATCTCCGAGCATTTGCCCTCCCAACCATGATATACCACAGAGGACAGACCGCAACACTGGGAACTCCGTGCCCTACTCTTTGCAAATAATGTGTGGGTTCTTTTACGCCCCACAGGGTATTAACATTGGAGGGTTATGAAACGGGGCCTAGGGTATATCGTCCTTATCCGAGAAGACTAGAGAGGTTTACCATTTGCAGATGACATAAAAAGGCAGCATAGCCAGAGTGTAAGGTGTTTGAACAGGCCTTCATGTTGACAAGCTATCAGATGTAAGCAAGCAGTAATTCATAGAGCTTTAAGGCTAAAAAAATTGACTGACAAAAAACTACCCGACATTACTATTAGTGCAACACAGTCCAAAACCATGGTAGGCCGTTATTCAACCGATCATCTGTTTCTCAGGTCTCACGTCCAAACTGTCGCTATGGCAATCTCAAAGAGTACGTTCTTCAAAGACAGTGCAAAAAGGAAAACATAGAGATGTTTTTGTCCCAAGTGACCTCTGCATGTCACTACCTTCACAGTAAACACATTGTGCATGGGGCTCTTCGAGCTGAGTACGTCAATGTCGTATCACCAGACCTGGTAAGTTGGCCACTTTTACGACAAAGTTTGATAGAACAAAATGATTACAAAATATTTGAAACTATTTTGGGACTCAAGATTAATTGCCCGAAAACCGAAGGCATGTGGATTAACTCATTGAGAAATCGTAACCAAAACCCTTTGATATTAAATGGCCTGATGAGCCAATAAAAGCTTTCCGTGTATATTTTACAGATAACCAGAAACTTCTTAAAGAAAAGAATTGTATTGAGCGTTTGCATTCAGTAAAAAACGTAATTGATATCTGTTCCTTTAGAGGCCTATCGATTTACGGAAAGGTGACGATAGTCGAATTTTTTCTTATTCCAAAGTTTCCCTACTCTTGTTCAGTTCTACCGATTCCTAAAGACCTGATCAAAGAATTGAATAAGTTATTGTTTAAATTCTTGTGGAAAGGCAAACATAAAGTGAAAAGAGTGTCCGTAATAAACGAATATCAGGAAGGAGGGTTGAGAATGGTTGTTGTTGAATGCATGGTGAAATCGTTAAGACATGACTGGCTCAGACGAATTTTTAACGGAATTAATGCAGCATGGAAGAGCTTCCTGTAACACCTTTGGAGCCCCTTAGGAGGTTTCTTTCTTTTTGCTTGTAATTACAACATATACGATGGTACAATTCCTTCTCAATCCTATTATGAACTCCTTTTTTGGTGCTCAGATTTCCGTCAGACTTTCGCCACAGGAAAGAAATGGACGAATATTGGAATAACTGTGAGATTAGAATAGACAATAAGCCTGTCCATTACAAAGCCTATTATGAAGCTGGAATTATATGCACCCGGGCAGGTCTTCGTAGGTCTATTCCAACGTCTCTCATAGGTGAAAACTGGCTGCCATCAATAAGTCCTCTAACGTTTGTGATTGATAACAATATATTTGATACAACTAAAAAGAAGTCAAAAGAATTCTATGCTCTACTTTTCGGGAAAAAAAGCACAACTTCCTAATATCGCTTATAAATTACAGAGTGATTTTAATTGTACTAGCGACCAGTTGAGACAAATTTTCCAGTCATCTCATCCGTCACTCTTGAATCGTAAGTTCAAGTAAACCTTCTTAACTCAGTTTTTCATACAAACACCAAATTATATAAAATGGGCTTCAGAACAAATGGTTTATGTACTTTCTGCGAGGCGAAGCTTACTAAACCATCTGGTCTACCACTGTTCTTATTCTAAGCAGTTTTCGAACGATTTTGAAATTTACTGGTGCATTATTTGAAATCAAAGATTCCACCTTTCCCTGTAGAATGTTCTTGTTGAAATCATCACAGAAACAACTCGCCCTTTACGTATATTGCTAAACTATATATTTCATAATAATTGGAAAGCGTTTTTGTAGACTTCCAGAAATTAATTCCCAAATTCTTCTCAACCTTCACTGATTTTGTGCTAAAATTGCTGTAATATATGAAACTAAAACTAGGAGTTTAGTGTGAAAGAGAGTGCTGCCGTGGAAACTGGGAGCAGCGACTGGTATTTTTTTTTAAACAGCTGCAAGTTTTTGAAGCAAGAGGTTACCGGAAATGTGCGTGAAAGTATTAAAAGAGCGAAGAAAGGTGTGCATATCTTTTTCTGGCCCCTTTTCAGCAAAAGAGTTACCTTTTGAGAAATGCTGAGCGTAGTTGAGCAAACAACAGTTTAAGTTTATTGGCGTGCTTGAGAATAGACTGCGAGTAGTCTCATATGTTTCTTTGGTATAGTAGAGCGCGCCATTGCGTGGCACGCCTCGTTTTTACCACCAATTTGCATAAAATAATAATTTCACCCGTCGTGCGTGGCTCCGAGGAAAGAAGGACGACTGCTTGTGGTCTAGCTCGAGAACTGATTTTCTCTTCGCTCAACGGTTGATGACATTGAAGAACAATTTGACTCGGTGGTCAAATGTAAGAGGTTCAAGGACTGAACATGTACAGTCAGTTGAATGACGATCAATGGCGACCCACTGGAAAAGTACTCGACTCGAAGGCTGTGAGGTTGTAAGAGTCCCTTCCACGTGCACGCGACGTCATCACGGGTATCAATACCCCAGATTATAGACATGATAACATCACAATCGACTGCACATGCTTCCGATCTTACATTCCACAAATTTTGATTTTTTTTCGCTAGTATCAAGAATAGGCTGCTGCCTCGCTAAGGCTCGCCAGCAATAAATAATCAGTAAGGAAGATCTCTTTAGGGAGAAAAAACGGGTACTCTCACCTTATCTATCATAGTGTAAGTACCGTATTGAAAGTAGTGTAAATACTCTTTTGTAAGTACCTCAAGTATCTTGTTGTCAATAATGTAAGTACAGTCGTATAAGTGAAGTAAGTAATTTCTATGTAATGCTCTTTGTGTTGAAATAAATATAATCGTTTGGAGAAAAAAGTAATTCGCAATAAAAAAGAAATTAAAAGAAAAAATGATTACAAAATGCGTACTATTCTTTCGTCAAGATACTTACAGAACTATACATGTATCTGGAACATCAAAATGAAAGTAAAAGATTACCTATTTTGGGGCACTTAACTTGCTTCAGGCAGCTCTGGTCCGTCACCAAGTCAGGTCACTGAGAAATTGAAGGAGATGATGCACGTTCGACCTCAAATGATTTAGTTCAGTACAGGGTTATCAAGATACGTTGCTGAAAATTGTCCTTTGCAGGTTCAAGTTGGTCGACTGGGACGCTCCAAGGGCCTTTCTATGAGCGCTTATGAAGTCACTAGTTCATCCTGTGTTGCACAAGTTGCCATGCCACCTGATGCCAGTAGATGGTGAGATATGAGCTACCTAAAAAAGGAAAAAATAGGAACGGCAAGAAAAGTGAGCATTTAGGAAGCGGTGAAAAAGTATTTACGAATGACGTATTAGAAGAATGCTCTCAGACACTGTCTCCATTCTTTAAAGTGACACCGGGTACAAGTCTTCGCTCTCTTAAAAAAGGGACACCCCTGAAACATCGAATTACCACTTTATATAATGAAGGTACCACACCAAAAACCCATTTCTTATTTTCACTTCGCGTTGTGCAAAATTCAGGTGATACACAAGACGCCGAGTACCTCTTAGAGAATATTTTTGTCATCGACACCAAAATTAACACAGAAGACGCCTTTTTTCAACAGGAGTGCACCAGAGGTTATCATGGATGGATATTATTCACATGCCAGTGATGTGTGGGCATTTGGTATTCTAGCCTGGGAACTCTATGCATCCTACCAATATGGTCAAGAAGAACGACAATTTGCGATTCCTTATCACTGGCTTGACAATGACGAGGTAAAATGTATTATGGCGAAATCCTGTCTCTTTAGATTTTTTTCTGCCGCACCCAAATACTATTAGTTTGCAAGATTGTAACCAATCCATGCATCGTTTTCACTCGTCGATCCACCAACATGAACTAACCGTTTGTGATCATCATCTTCCTTACAGATTCTGCGTTATCAGCGAGACAGCGGTCCACTCAGCCGACCTGAATGCTGTCCTGCTTGGGTCTACATCCTCATGCATCAGTGTTGGGCTTTCGATTCAAAGCAGAGACCTCCTTTCCTCGCCATTTTCGATTGTCTCACAAGCAGGTATTTCTCCTACGTAGATCCACTACTCAAACGTCACTGGGTTGTTGCATGTTGAGTAGGCCGTCCACAGAGATGCAACACAAAATACCGCTTGTTGCTTAAAATGAAAGAAAAAAAGAAAAAGAAAGGAACTTTATTAAGTGTCTAGTCGTCCTAGCGCTGGAGCACTAATTGGGGACACTGTAAACTGAAATCAACAATATAAGGCAAATCAAATAAACTGTTGGTTTTCGGGGAGAGAGGAAAACCGGAGTACCCGGAGAAAAACCTCCCGGAGCATTGTAGAAAACAGCAAACTCAACGCACATATGATAGCGAGTCTGGAGACGAACCCGTGCCACATTGGTGGAAGGCGAGTGCTCTCACCACTACGCCAGCCCTGTACCCCTAATATAAGTTACTCAAAGTAAGAAGTTGCGTATTGTAAGAAGCCACTTCGACAGGAACGAATTTCACACATTTCCACAGTTGCGGTTTACAGGATAATGGAACATTACGGGGAGTAATTTTGGGGCAAGGGACCAGGCGGTCCTGAATCCTCCGCTTTTGTCACGTTTTGATTTACTCTTTTAAAAAAATATTGTATTCCTGGTAGCAGTAGTTCTTCTATTTTTGCTGAGTAAATATCTAGTGACGATTTAGAAAACTGTAACGGCGAGATACTAGATGCTTATCACGCCTTCCCTTTGCATCAAATTGGCGAATGGTAAAATTCATTTAATCAGGTTCATCGAGCTGAAGGGATCTTCATAGTTTGAAGTATATGGGAGCCTTTGATTAAGTCGTTTATGAAGCATAATATTATTCGAAAATATGATCACTGGTATTCTCCAGAAGTGGCTTTAAGTTTGCTAAGAAGGTAGCTAACTGTAAGTTATTTTGCTTGTGTATGAACGCTGGAAATACAATTGTGATCTAGGAAGTGAAGATTCATTTCGGCAACGAGCTTTGGTCAGGGCAAAAGAGCTCGTGGCCTCTCGTGGGATCAGAGTCCAGTTAGCTTGAGGGAAATAAACTGGTGACGGCGTTAACCTTTTTTTTTTTTTGGTTAAAAGGGAACCAATGAAGTCTTGGATTATGAAGCTTTGGTTGAGAACGCACAACGAAGAAGAGTGGCCGGATCTTTCTGTCTCTCAAGGGATTGACGTGCCTCATGTATTAGGTGGAGACAGTCACCCCTCTGAAGGAAACATAGAGAAAATGTGTTCCGAAGAGTTCTATGCTCAACACCGCTATAAGTATGTAGAGAGCTCAGATGTTTATGGCCCCAAGAAACGGTTTGAGAAATCCGTACCTTCAGATAGCCCACCATACGAAAACATCAGCCAAGTTGGCGAGGCAAACGAATCAGATTATTTGTGCCCTGCGACTGAAACGAAAAACCAAACAGATGATGTGCTCTATGCAAACGTTCACTATAAAAAGTGGATCAAAGAGAACCAAAACGCTATATACGCAAATGAACGTTCTTACGAAGACGAACCTCTGTATGATGACGTAAGAAAACGTGGCGTAAATCTCACACGGTTAGAGTTGGGCGGCGACAATGAATTCAATAACCATAAATGGGAAAGAGCTAGACACACTGCACACACAGCGAACAAGGGTACAGATGCAGATGAAAACTGTGAAATTCACGCCGGCAAAGAAGAAGCTTTCATCCCAAAAGGCAGTATCAGGAAGCACGGAAGTGATCAAGAAGTTCGAATGGGAAAAGAGGAAACAGAGATTTCACAGAGTTCTCATCCCACGAAAAAGGCAAAATGGCAACCCGAAAGCGAGGAAGACGTTTACAATTGTGCAATTGCAACCTCGGGTGATTCACAGGAGGAAAGTATGAATACCAACAGGGAAGAGAAGAAAGAAAATGCGAGCCTCGAAGAAGCAAGCAACGAAGAGCCAAACTACTTGTTAGAGGGAACTCCACCTGATAGTGGTGCACCAAACGATCAAAATGGATGTGGATCACCCCACAGTTCATTAACAACAACCAACTAATATTCGCAACGATGTTGAATTTTCATGAAATGGAGAGCCCGCAGGGGTTCGAAACTCTCCTTTAAGAAGAATGAACGCGTTTAAAAGAAAGAAGCAACAGATGCAAACCTGATGATCAGAAATATTGGGCCAGATTCAGGTACTCTGGCTATTAAACATTGGTGAATAACGTAGTAGCGATGGATACAACAGAAGAGAAAGTATATGACATGTTGAGCCTTAAGATAACGGAAAAATTTGTGGACAAGATATTCCGTGATCATATTAGTTTCAGAGTCGTAACTTAAGGTTCATATTGCAACCAACATCATGACAATAGATTGATCAGGCATGCTTTGATTCCTCTCTGATTTCAAGTCGAATAAATGCAAGGTACAAAGTTACCATTCACGACCCAACGTTTCCAACTGCCCAGTGTCTTCGCCAGTTCTGATCTAAGGCTTAAAAGGGACTTTCTATATTCTTGCTGCATGTGCAGCGTTCCTTTCTCTTAATAAGATGTAAATAGGTAAAAGCCTGCCATCATCACACCTCCACACTAGCAGGTGAGTCGAAATGAATGAAAGGAGTCTTGAAAATTCAGGTGGCTTCGACGGGATTTGAACCCACGACCTCTGCGACGCCGGTGCAATGCTCAACCAACTGAGCTATCAAGAGGGTCTGAATGGAAGGGGGGGGGGGGGGGGGGGGGTGGGGGGTGTTATCGGTTAACATTTTATTACTTTGTCGGTTGTCGGTTAAGATTTTCGACCTTTGTCGGTAGTCAGTAATATTTTCTAGCCCTTTGTCGCTAGTCGGTTAACCCCATTCACACCCTCTATCAAGCCACTCACTCGGGAGCAGGTCATCTTTTTTTTCATTTGTGTATAACCCACACTTCAAATATACATTCATCTGAAAGCTGTATTAATCAAGGTTAACGCCAAACTAAAGGAGCGTCATTTCACTCCAACTTTAGAGTAATCATCGCCTTCAAAAAATTCGATATTTTTCCTGTGGGTGGGCTAAACCAATAAGTTGCGTGTTCCTCGACATTTACTTGCAACAGGTCATGTGTTGGCCTTGACAATTGACGTGAGTGTTTTTCGTAATAGTTCGTCTGGCCCGTCAAGTCCGGAAACTAATTAGGGTGGCAGTTTATAGGTTCAACACAGTTATAGGCTGCGTTATAATTATAGGCTAGTCTTTCCAAGCGCATGCATTTCGCCCGCCCCACAATCCATCGCCGAAATTAGAGATTATTCGCAGTCTATTAATAAAGTTAAGCTGACTAAAGTGAATTGAAGTTCCAATCTAACAACCATAAAATGAAACGTCAAACCTAGTAGATCATCTCTTCAAGCGCCTTTTTTAATCTCTGCATCACGTTGTCGGGGTTACTTGACACATAGGACAACGGTGTCATACTACGTACAGGATATTAGGGATTAGAAAGCTTAAGCACGCGCGTTTTTGCGACGCGGACAGCCACCGGAACTGAGAAAACATTTCGCGTGCCAGGACAGTTGTGTCTCCCGGATATTTATACCAATCATCTCTAATGGCGAAAAAAATACTTAGCAATGTAAACATGGTTGTGTGAAGACTAGTTAAAAGGGAAAACAGCTTACCTCGGTTTTCGTCCGCGTCTCAGAAACGCGCGCGCTTAAGCTCCCAAATTACAAAATTCGAAACCTTTGAATTAAGAACAAAAATTCCAAATAAGATCGCTCGAACATTAACTTATGCTAACTGGTCAGTATATGATGCAGACTGCAGACCGGGTACACAACACGGACCAGATATAAAAAGCGGTCTGAGTATCAAAAAAAAAAAAACGGAGTATGGAACAAAACTAGAATTGAACTGGCCCAGATACAGATTTAAAAAAAAGGCCTCGAGTCCTCTTATTCCGTGTCAAAATATTGTCACGTAAACAGAAATACTCAGCCACAACACCGAAAGGGCTAGAGAAAGTAAGAGTAGAGATTTTGTATTATCTCAAAATTGTACTTTACTCCACGAGTTAAAAAAGAAAAGGAAAAGGAAGAAACTTTATTTATGATTAAGTGTCAAGTCGTTCTAGCGGCGGAGCGCTAATTGGGGACACTAAACTGAAATCAACAATTAACGCAAATCAAGTCAAACACTAGAGGGAATGGAAAGATTGTTGTGGGGAAGGACGGCAACATTTTAGGAATAAACTTCAACTTTTCGTATATTTCCATCTTTTATATTAAAGTCCTCTAATTGTTGTTGTCGTAGTTCGAGCCAGGATGGCCGGATGGATTCAACACGCACGAAGAGTGTTTTTGGCTGACGTCACGCAATATTTAAGGCCGAGACACACCAGGCGACAAGTTGCAGCAACAGGTCTCTGCGACAATTTGTTCCGTGTGTCCTACTTGCAAAACAAGTCGTTTCGACACGACGCCTGTTCGGTGCACACGCAGTGATCTCGTATGAGGGGGAATGCGAAGTAGTACCATATGAAGCTCTCTCATTGGTTCATTTATATATTATCGCAGCGACTTGTTGTCGGAAGTGTACACACGGTGTGACAACGCTTGCTTTCGCTGATTTCGTCGATGCGATCAGTCGCACGAATTCAAACTGGTTTGAATTCGTGCAACTGATCGCAGCGACAAAATTCGTCTGGCAGCGACAATGATTTGCACAAAGGCGAATTGTTGCGGCGACTTGTCCCCGCGACGTGTAGCAGCGACTTGTCGCCTGTGTCCCGGCCTTTACTTCCAAAGTCTGCGCAAGAGGCTAAAGATGAAGTCGGTAGTGTGTACGTGTAAATCAGGACATGAACTATAACAGTTGTCTTGATCGAGTGCTGTTTACAGAAGAACCAGTGCGACAATGAGGTGAACAAAAAGTTGAATCAATCGCAACAAAACAGTTACTTTAAGAATAAGTAAAACAGACCCCTGTCTAAAAATATCACGATGAAGTCCTTCAAATTTCTCGATTTCTAAACATAAAGCTGGCGACCCGCGAAGGATTCCATAAATTACTTTCGTGTCTTCCCTCTGGCAAATACATTACACCGGCCATGCTGGAAGAATCTATGACCTGACAGATATTTTTTTTTTTTTTTTTTCTTTTCCCCTTTTTCCCTTTATTTCGTCACAAATACAACAATTACAACACAAGTAAAAACATATAGGAAGTAGCTAAAACAGCTGCGCATTTGCTGTTGTTAGCATTAATTATCAGTTAATTATATGTATTCACAATAATAATTAATTAATAATTAATTAATGATTAATTAAATTACAATGACATTACATTGACGCTTACTATTAGTATTCTAGAGTGGAAAAATGTCTGTCCATTTTCTATAAAAAGTTTCTAAATCATTATTCTTAGTTGCAATATATTTTTCTGTTTGATATTTAATTTTAATTTTAAAATTGAAACCTTCAAGATTTGGACGTACACCCTTCCTCCTGCAATCCCAAATATGTATTTTACCAATTAATATTAAATAATTTAGTAAGGGGCAAGATGATGCTGTAATTCCTATATCTTGTAGGTTTAGAATTTTAAATAGTTTTGATATAGTAAAATAGTATTTTTCAAAGCTTTTCCTGACAGATATGCACATGACAATTATGGAACGAAACATTCACCGTTCCCATGACGGACCTCAATTCATGTCATCAGCTGTCCCCATTTAATTACTCCGTGCATTTTTTTACAGTGTTTTGTACTCAGTCCGCGTTTTGAGTCTAGCCCGCAGCCTTCAGTCAGCATTTTATACTCCGTCCGCGTTTTATACAAGGTCCGCAGTCCGGGTCCGTAGTCCGCAGCCCTTCTTTTATACTGAACAATTAACTTCACCTCAAAGAGCTAAACTAGGATAATGTTACCTTCAATAAGCGCAAACGAACGCGGGCCAGAGTCTTTCCACCGCTCAATTCCGCCGCCATTTTTCTTCTGACAAAGAGTTCAAGAAGGCCACACTCGGTCCAACTGGGAACGAGAGAAAATCTGTCCTGCAGGCCTGGCCGCCGGGACAAACACCCACGGATTTATCATATACGGGGGAAAATTACTGAATGCTGATTGGCTGAGACGGAGTACATTTTTTTTTTGTTAATCACAAGGGTACGTTAATTTGGTAATCAAAAGGTCATGATTACTTGATCCTTATTGGTTAATGGTTGCTAAGCCAGAACAACCGAGCTTAAAAGAGAATCTTTGTTCCAGATTGTGACTCTGATAAAACTCCCTTTTGCCCACGTATTAAATACATTTTGAGCACCATTTCTGTTAGAGCGGTTTTGAAATGAGTGTCGTAAAACCAAAACCAAAGTAATTACTTTGGCCAATCGAAAAGGACGGAGACAATCCAGTGAACCAATCAAAACTCAAAGTAATTACACGTAGGCGACACAGAGCGCGGGAAAATGTGCACGCGAAAGCCACGAGTGGTTTTGGTTTCACTTCTGATTGGTTGAAAAAGTGTCGCCACAACTTTGAACCAATCACTGAGTGAAGTAATGCAAGACCAAAGTAATTTGCTAATTACTTTCGACACTCAATTGAAAACCGCTCTAAGAGCAACGATTTATTGAATTATCGAATTGAACTTTAACCGCATGAAACCGCGTTTCACGCAATTTTAAGATTAAAGTGTTCATTTGTCACTACACTGCACTGAAGGGACTTCCCGGGATAATTTTTCCCTTTATGTGCAAAACATGTAATCAAAATGTGCCCTGTTTCAATTACGGATTAATTTCACTGTCTTTTCAAAGTTTCCCAAATTGCCCTCGTCGCGAATTATTGTAGAAACTTTGAAAATACGCGTGAAATTAATCTTTAATTTACAGTGCCCTGTAAGGGACATGAAATCTAAAAACTATACTTATCTAGCACTGCCACTTAATTATCTAGCACTGCTGCTTAGTATCTAGCACTGTCACTTGATCATCGGCAGGTACAAAACACAGGTCACAGGTCATTGTTTTACCAATACAGAAAGTATCCCAAACATTTAGCTTTTATGAATGTTAAGGATACTTTCTGTATTGGTAAAACAATGACCTGTGACCACTGTTTTGTACCTGCCGATAATTAAGTGACGGTGCTACATAGTAACTAGCAGTGCTAGATAATTAAGTGATAGTGCTAGATAGTAACTAGCAGTGCGAGATAAATAAGTGACAGTGCTAGATAATTAAGTGACAGTGGTACATAGTAACTAGCAGTGCTAAATAAATAAGTAACAGTGCTAGATAATAAGTAGAAGTGCTAGATAATAACTAGCTGTGCTAGATAATTAAGTGACAGTGCTAGATAAGTATAGTTTTTGGATTTCATGTCCCTTACGTCCCTTACAGGGCACCGTATTAATTGCCTTCGGTCCCATGCTATTATATATAGAACTGACTTCTAAACGAAGAAGACGGCCGCCTTTCACCGTGCAAATTGGACATCTCAGTTCATGCAATGATTGGAAAGGAATGTCACACACTTCGCCCAAGACAGCGTTAGCCAGTCTCGGGCCAGGAATATTCGCCCCCTCTTTTGACAATATCTCTAGCCATTTAAACCCAAAGCCATCAATAAAACTAACCTTGAAAATTAGTGTTAATAACAAGGTGTAATGACCTCCAGATCTGGGACGAATAGTCCGGAGATAATTGTGTGGGGGCGAATTGTCTTTGCAAGTCAACAACTTTCACAGCCCTTCATAGAAGAGTTGCTTTCGTTACTACATTAATTCCAGCATAGGATCTTCTTCGACGAGGCCCCTCCGTACTGAATTTGTCTCCAGGGCTTTCACTGTTGCATCTTAAAAGGACAGGATCGCTTGGTGCTCTTTTAAGACCGCTGGATCTCTCACTTGCATTGACATTTGAGGTGTCAAGTGGTGTTGACTCTGCACCCAGTGGCGGTAAGGACGTCAGAGACCGAGAAATCCTTCTTTCCTTCGGCCTTTTCAGAAATTCGTTGCTCTCCTCGATGCCAATATCTCCTCCCTCGTGCACAGGCGGTAATAACAGAGATGATTTCCTTTCCACCTTTTTTCTGAATTGCAGTTCAAAGCGATTTTGAGCAGCTTTCAATTGGCACATTTCTCGCTCGACTTGCCGGTCAAGCCGATATAGTTCTTTCTGCAAGCTGAGCTCCTCTCTTGAATTATGCGCGTTCGCTCTTCTTAATCGACTCGAGGATTTGAGTTTGTCCGCTAAAGAAGTCTTCATCATCCAACTACAACCTAAATAGCAATTAAGCGATGTGTCACGTTTAAACAGCTACTGCAGTACACTTTGAATTATCGAGCCCTTTGTATTGCATCGATGGAAATGAACCGAAACAATGTAACCAACACTGCATGACCCAAAACAACTTGCTTAGGTTTATTAAAAACCGCACCGACAGTGTTTTCGCAACAAGCTCCTCACAAATGGCAGTAAAAGGTCCGTGAAATGAATGCAAGGGTCACTGGAGCCCGCAGCCTAATTAACATGCACGCATACTTAAGATCGTTTTTTTGAACTGGCGTCACAAAGGGTTTCCTTGGTGTGTTTCCGTTTGTTTGGGTTATTACATACATACACGCTTAATTGACAACTCCGCATAGGGGCTTTTCAGGGCCAATGAAACACAATCAATGAAACGACAGAACAACAACAACTGTTAAGAATCCCAGCTGGCCGGAGGCAAACCAGGGGTCAATTTAATAAAACTTTTGCACGTGTAATTTACAAGTGTAGCCATTGTTTTAGAGTTTGTAGATTACACGTGTAAAAGTTTTATTAAATTGACCCCAGTAGCAATTTACAAGTGCAACAGAGACGTTGAACCACGGACTACCTGGAACAAATTCGACGAGTGGTCAGAACGTGCCTTGAACCCGGGATCTCTGGATCTCAAGGCAAGTGTCCTCCACGGAATCCTGACCATTCAAATTACTAGACACTTTGTGACACAAAGAAACATTCTATGAGTGGATAAGAAAACCCGACCTTACGGTTCAAGACACAGAAAATTGGTCATTTTCAGGTCATGGGTTAAACAAATGAGCGATTAAAAAAAGCTGAAGCAAGAATAGGTTATACGAATCAAAATGCACTATCAAGTTTTGTAAAATAATTAGGACAGTACGCGCACTCTCATTGGCCAATAGCTATGTTCAGATGAGAGTATATGTAAACACGGCTGTGACATCACACGAATTTTGATTGGTTATGTGTTGTCAGACGCGCGTTTTGATTGGCTGGTACGAAATATGAGCGTGTGTCAAGAAAATCTGTTTCAATCAAGAAGTAAAAAAAACAGCATTATCCTTCATTTGTCGAATTATTTTTGAGAAATATTTAATAAAAGCAATAGAGGACTTTTTTCCGTGTTTACATAGCCTCATCTAAACACTCGGGGAGTTGGGTGAATTCGAGACAGTTATGCAAACCCGAATGCAGTCGAGGGTTTGTATAACTGTCTCTAATTCTCCCAACTCCCCCTCGTGTTTAGATGTGGCTATATAGACACGGAAAAAGCCCTCTATTGCGTAACTCTCCTTTAGTATTAATGAATTCAACGAACTTCGTACGACTTACCTCATAAAGAAAAGGGAACAAATTAAAAAATGAGCCATTATTGTGGAATCTTCGTCGACGAATTTTGCTTTATACAAGCTCGTTGTATTATTATAATCAATCCTCCATGAAATCAACATCGAATGTTAAAAGTGCTTGAATAATAATTTACCTTTCAAACTTTTAGCCCCCTATAGGGTAGTCTTTGTTTAGATTTTTTACTTCAGCAGCACAAGACTTTCGTTTGCTAATCCGTCAGCCAAGACGAAAGTACTGAATATTGAAAGTGCATTGTATGATGAACTATCTCTGAAATGTTGGACGCGATATACCAGATAATCTCTGAATGTAAGGGATCGTTAGCGCATTTGGCACCCAAGGATTTATTAGTTTTTCATGGTAATGGTAATGAATTTATATAGCGCATTTTCTATTGACACATTCAAATGCGCTTTACAAGGAAGGGATCTATGGGTGAGATCGGACATCAGCATATATAGATGCCGCTGGCAGCCGCTATCAGTCCACCCAGCACATGAACGAATGAAATGAGGCCTACCACAACACCGGGAGCTCCATGCCCTACTCTGTACGAATAGTGTGTGGGTTCTTTTACGTCCCACTGGGTTTTGAACATTGAAGGGTTGTGAGATGGGGCCTACGGTTTATAGTCCTTATCCGAGAAGATATGAAAGTCTTAACCATTTGCGGATGTAATTACAAAGGCAGCACTTTCTCCTCAGTTATTTTAAGACCCTGAGTGTTAGTCCGTCCGGAGTCGAACTCACGACCTCCCGCGTGGCAGCCCGATGCCCAATTTTTTTTTTTTTTTTTTTTCAAAAAAGCATGGCTTCACTATCGTTTGATCTGCAACGTAACGGAACAATTCGTTTGTTTTCGAAGCCAATATTTCTCCGATTATCCAATCGTTAAGTATTAAATTGGAGCGGTAGCTCAGCTAAACAAGTCAATTTTCTACAAAAAGCTCCTTCTAAAAACAAATTCGTAAATCGTTGATACATGTACAACATGACATTGTAGAAAGTGGCGCGACAGCAAAGATTTCTCACGAAGCATATACATGCAGACCTTTTCTGACCGGGGGAAAAACATGCAAGCAAATGTCAATCACAATAAAAGGTTCCGCTTTTGATTGGTCGGGAGAGAGCGCGTGCACGATTTATCAAGGTTAATTGACGGAGCGTGGTATAGACTTCATGCTAGCTCACATATTTAGCCCAAACCATTGTTAACTATTGTAAGATACTATTAGAAAAGATATTGTTTATAAGGAAGATAAATATGTTTACAAACATTCTTTTACTTATTCAAATGTGCCAACCAATGAAACAAAAGAATTCTTTGTTTCAACGGTCAATAAGGAACTCGTTGCCACATTAAACGACCATAGATGGGGTTAATGATATCTTTGCCAATTTTCACGTGACGTCATGGCCTCCATGTTGGTGAACGAAAACAAAAGATCTATCATTAGTTTCTTTTGTTCGTCTGCAAGAAGTCGCACATTTCTCTGTTGTTATTGGTGTCTCTCGAGGTTGGTTGAAAACGTCCTATATGGTGATAAAATTGCATAGGCAAGCAAGGGTTTAATTGTCAAGAGCGTGTGTTTTAAGGGGCAGTACCGGACCAAGACTTGCAGCTTCCTCAAGTTTATTTGTATTATTCATTTAATCCTTTTTTCTTTTTCTTTTTTTTTTTTAATTGGAAAACGTTAGCTTATTTCGACATTTAAGCTGCACTGAGATCGTTTGAAGCCGAGTTTATGGAAGGGCTAAAACCAGAGCTATCATCGCCAAGGTATAACACAACAACACTACCTTCTACAAGCATGATGCCATGTTGGATTTTGTGTACGGCCTATGTCACGTGACAAGCTATAAAGTTCTTTAACGTTCACCGGCTTTCCTTACCAGTCCTTTCTACAATCTCCATTCGCTATTTACTCCATCCCATAATACATGCGTGTTGGGGGGTTCTTTACATAAATACCAAACAAATTATTCCGCTTGGGACTGTATCATTCTTCAGTGAAATGGATATCCGTCTCAATTGACCTCCCCACCTGTGTTTATGCTTACGTCACCAATCTCGACCCCAGGGCCCGGTTGTTCGAAAGCCAATTAACTTAATCCAGGATTAGAGTAAACTTTTGTTTCATGTTTTCAACTTTTTGGTGAAAGTTTCTTCTGCATATATTTGTTTCTTCAAGATTAACTTCTTCTAGTGTAAAGTTTTGCCAAATATCAGCGTTGAACAGCATTTGGGAGTAGAGAAATAAACTCTTTGGTTAATTTTTAATCTGGGATTAGCGTTTATCGGCTTTCGAACAACCGGGCCCAGAGCTCTTCTCTTGACTAAGGGAGAGAGGAGGTCTGGGGAACCCTGAAACAAAGTGTCTTCTCATTGGTTTTCGTGAAGAACAATCAAAAGCGTCTCTAATTGGTGCATTCGTGTTAGCACGAGGAGTGAGCAGGCGCCCTAATGTTCAAATAGCCAATTTTTGGCTATAAGAACCCTACGACGCATGTTCTCCTACATAGAGTTTCCCAGAGCCTTGGGCCGATTCGAGGCTCTGGTGACGAGAATGCTTACGTCGCTAGTGAACACCAGACTTCAAGGGACTTGGGAGTTTTAGCAACGACGACAGCTACAACAATGACAAAACGCAACAAAGCAAGAATATTATTGGTCAAGGAAGAAACAATATAAATCCTCAAATTTAGCTATTTCACGTTGTCATTTTGCTGACGACGGCAAAGAAATAGACTAAAGCGAAAAACGCACGTGCAGGGCGTGTAAAGCACAGTATTGTTTTTGCCCACTAAGTATCCAAATTTGTGACGTTCAGTCGTTGCCGTCGCCGTTGTCGTTTCTTAAGTTCCCTAATCACGTCCCCGTTAAAAACCTAACGACGTGAAAAAAAAAAAAAAAATTGGCTTCCGTAGAGGATGCGAGGACTCGACGATACAGTTTTAGTTTTCTTCCCAAACAACCGCAACTTTCATACCAAATTTTATCCCCGGAATGTTGGTGACACACTTTCAATGTTTCCTGGATGCGCTACGGCTTTTAAGAGACAATCTTTGTCGAGTATTCAATGCACACATCAAAGAAAGAACTTCTTGCGACTTGTGTCCATTTCTTTCCTCTGCAAATAAATCCAAGAAACTGTTTATAAAAATGAATAACAAATGCAAACAATGCGTGACCTATTTGAATTGTATTTTTGCCTTATATTTAGCAAAGGGCTTGTAACAGTTGCTGTACCCTGTTATCTGCATAACCTCAAAAGAAAAAAAAAGAAAGAAAAAAAAAAGAAAAAGCCTCGGATTCAAAAGTTGGCTCGACACACAAGATTTCGACATCTTTAAGATGTCTATGTCGAGTAGTGACTTGGCAAAAGACATAGTGGACATGACGATAGCATATTTAACATTTTAAGCAGCCATATATTGGTAATGGTATAATGGCTCAACCACCCAACCCACGCATGTATGTGAAAGGAGGATAGACCACAAAACCACAGTTCAAATACATTTTAATTCTTGGATGCAGCGTGGCCAAGTCTTTAAAGCACTGTTGCCTCGAGATCCAGAGATACCGTTTTCAAGATCCGTTTTGGCGAATCGCTGAAATTGTTCGTGGTATTAAACTCCCTGAGCTGGCTCAACTTCTGGGCTACGCGCGTAAATAGCCAACTAGCTTGGCTCCAGCCAGTTGTGATTCTCTAAATTTGTTCTCTTCTGTTTTAAAATTAATATGTTTCATTGGCTCTGAAAGCCAATTAAGTAATTATTTCATTACCCCTGGGCCGGTTCAAGACTGCTCCTTCCTTTCAGGGAAAACCGTTCCACAAAATTGTACAACCAGACACCAGTTCTTCCACGTTGAATCCAGAAACGTCGCTTTTTTTTTTTTACTTCGCCGGAGCGCACATGCACCAGCAGCCGCGAACATTAAAAAGACATCATCGCTTCTCGATTGTGCCGATTAAAGGAGAGCAAAATGCATGAAAACTCAAAAAGCGAACTCAACAACAAATCAAAGTCGTGATGATATATTAAAGAGAGCGCTGCACTACGTACAAGATTCGCCATTTTGAATCGAGAAATGCACATTTCACGCCAACATAGTAACCGTATTCAAGTCGTTTACACGGCAGATGGACCTTCGTTTGGTAAGACGGACCTTTCCTTTCCGTTAAATCTTGTTACACGAGGATTCACTGCATCGCAATTCCACTGTTAACTCACCTTGTGTATCCATTCGTACTCCCCAAACTTCGAGTCAAAAGTTCCTCGTTGTAAAGAACGAAGCTTCAGAGTGAATCTGGGACCCAATTCTTGCAGGCCTGTTTTCTTATGATTCTTGAAAATATATCTGTAACGACAACAACAATCCGTCCGCAAAGAGAATAAAACGTAAAAAGATAAAGAAACTTCAATTCATGAGCCAATTGAAAAGTATTTATTTATTTAAAATGTTCATAGAGGCTACTGTAGTTTTAAACCCATTAAGCCCGAATGTCAAAATGCATATTCTCTCAACTGTTCTCTGTACTTGTAAATTTGTTTCGAACGGGAAAGCAAGAAGAGTCTATTCACAAACAAGGAAATGATTTTCTGTCGTTCTCCTAGTCTATGTTTGATGAGGCAGTTAATATTGTGAGGAGAAATTAGATGCTAGTAAACCCTAACGCCCCAATGTAAAATGCATATTCTCTCAACGGCTCTCTCTAAACTTCGTATGGAGAATCTGTTTACAAATCAGGAAATTTCAACTCACGTGACCATACACCTTATTCCAAAATGGCCGCCTACTTAGTATTCTTTTGTTTACTTGCAAATTAGCTCTTGTTGCCTCGTTCTAAATTGAAAAGAGCATTTACCCCTGAACGAGGCATCAAAAGAATACTAATTAAAAATAGTGGCCATTTTGGAACAAGGTGTATTAGCGCCATTTTCATGAACTAAAAATAGAATTAACTGACGCTAGTCACTCTTAAAGGTCCAAAACGGTAAAGGTTACCTGTGCTGTCTGAAGAAAATAAAATCTCTTTGATTATGGAAAGTGACGCACTGTCTTCCTTGAAACTGCGGGTCGTGAGGGAAGAGTGAAGCCAATAGACGAGCGACGGAACGACCGAGACGAGTACCGAAGTTGTTCAAGATCAACTCTGGCCTGTGGTTTGTCGTGCGACCATGATTCTGCGACAGGACAGACAACTTTGTAAAGGTCATCACATTTGGTATAAATAAGGACTTATTTTTCAAACTAACACATTTACTTTGTAATTGGGTAGTTTGAAAATTTCGTAAGTCCTTATTTTAGGGCGTTACAAATCGATATTTCGATACTCGATAAAATCGATCGTAATCGATATTTTTCGAAAATAATTAATCGATTAAAATCAAAAATCGATAGCAGGGTTTTTTGTGATTACCGATTTTGATCGAATTTATCGATTTTGGCAATTACGGCACGATTTCAATCGATTTATATCGATTTAATGGCCAGGAACGGGAGAGGTTTTACGGTAAGACAAAACCCTTACTTAAGTCTGAGTTGACCTGCTCTCTCGGCCGAGCAAACCAATATAATCGATAATCTGCACCTAAATCTTGGGGTTGTCTCTCTCTTATACCAGTCAAATCTTGTGAATATCGATATTTATCGATTATTTTAGCTAATCGATGAACAATTATCGAGTATTATCGAGTAATATCGAGTAATCGATTAGTTTCCGATGATGGATTTCGATCGATTTTTAACGCCGTGTTATTTATGCCAAAATACATGAGAAATCGTGTGATTACTTAAAATCGAATAGTACAAGTGATCCTCGCATCGAACTGGGCAAAATTGAGGCAATTTTCCCTTCACAGACACCCGTAAAATTCAAGTAGCTTCAAAGGGATTGGAACCCATGACCTCCTCAATGCCAGTATAATGCTCCCAGTTAGACACAGGTCGACTTGTTGCGCTCATTTGTTCCTGTGAAAGGATTTGATGAATGGAATAAATGTACTTGTTGCAAGTCATTTTGTTCCTTAGGTTTTAAAATTTGCAACCAAACTACCAGTAGGTTCTTTTTGTTTTAACATACAATCTTGGACAAAAGTGTTGGGAAGGTAGCGTCACCTTTGAGATAGCCCCCCCTTCCTCATCAATGTTGGATTTTGCACCAAACAAAATGGTGACTTGTCTTCCACCACTGAAGACAAGAGCATGCTCTTTCCCAAATAGTTCAGCCAATAGTTTGAATAATCGAATTAGGTGTGAAGCGAAGTGATGCGCGCAACCTTCCCAACAACTTTTGACCAGGATTGTAGATTAAGTTGTTTCAACCATGCAAAGGTCTTGAAAGTTGTTTCAACCTAGGTCATTTTGGAGCAGGTACAAAACACAGGTCACAGGTCATGGTTTTACCAATACAAGCAAGTATCCTCAACATTCACTGAAGCTAACCTTGGGCCTAAACAAAAGTTTTTACGCTTAATGTTACAGGTAGCCTTTGTAAACGGTTAGGGTTGTTTCTGTATCGCTAAAACAATGACGCACAGCCTGTGTTTTGTACAGTACCTTCTCCAAATTGACCTAGGATGAAAGAAATTGACCTAGTTTGGTTGCAAATTAACCTACTGTAACAAACAAAATGTCCTGCAACATATACAACGTACAGTACATGTACATTTGAAGTGCAAGCCATAGATGAAAGCAAGAGGTGTTCCCTGCACCTAACTGGACACTTAAGCAATGTTATTGTCAAATTGTTTTAGTTGACAGTGCAAGTTTTTATTAATACAATGTATGAAGTTCATTCAACTGTTGAAACAGATTATGACGCTTGTCAAATTCATATTTCATTCAAAAGTCATTCAAATGTACATTTGGAAGCGTGTGCCAAGTTCATTTGCAATTTGCACCCATGCACCCAACTGCACTCTTTTTAGCCACTCAGAACGAGTAATTCTGTCATGTGTATTACTAATATAATATAGAGGCCTTATGCGTCCCATGGCACAAAAAGGACTGATGATGATGATGATTACTAATATAACTTTGAAGGGAAAATAGCAAGGGCAGTGCCGCAAATTTCCCTTTCATAAGCGGTCGTTGCCATTTCTCAGAACGGTCGTTGCCATTTGAAACAGTCGATGCCATTTATAACGGTCGACTACACACTTCACTTCAAAGAAAATTAAAAGAAACAAACTAAGAAAAAATATTAACAAAAATTAACACAAAAAAGGAAAAAAACATTTATAAAAAAAAAAACTGGAGGAAAAAAAGAGTCCAAACATTTCAAGACTCGAACTCGGGTTCTTAGCCCTCACCATAAACAGAACCCTAACCCGAACCCTAACTCATATGACCAGCGAGACACAACTCCCAGTAACCGCAACCTTTTGAGTTCTTAGACCTAATGGGTGTAATTCAGAGCTAACTAAATGGCATCGACCGTTTCAAATGGCAACGACCGTTCTGAGAAATGGCAACGACCATTTACAAAAGGGAAATAGGCGGCAGTGCCAGGGAGATTGAGAAAATGTAAACATTAAGAGAAATACCTTAAACACGAAGACGCACTATAAAAAGCGTGGTGTCTTAGGTACACGTACATGCAAATGACTTATCAATCAAACCAGGACACAACCGAGCTCTTTGATAATTTGTGCACGAAAAAAGTCCGCTATATATCATAAAATGTTATCTGTCGCTCTTTCTTTTAATCCCTAGTCCCTTTGTCTTGTGCTAGAAATATCTTTTAGGGCTTCCGTCTCAGTGTTTCTGTTTGTTGATGACCATCTTGGATAATTTATCAGTCGTGCTTGAATGAATTCGAACAAAAGCAGTGCATAAAGCGGCCCTTTTATAGTGCCTCTTCATGTTTAAAAAGAGCAAACTTGCATAACAAGGCAGACCGAAAAAAAAAAGAAGAAGAATGAGAATGCCTCTCACCTCAACAAAATGTTTCCACCTGAATTAATATTCTCCACAATTTTGTCTCAAACATATAGCTTTTTGCTGCTTTTGTAACCTTCTTTAATGGAAATTCATTTTTTGTGTATGCTTTGGAAGACGTAAAAGCAAGACATTACATTGATCTGTGACAGAGCAATGGAGGGGGATGTTACTTTGTGACATCAATCCGGTATTCAGAACACCTCAACCCGTATTGAACCCATTCATTTCATTACTCCAGTCACAGAAAGATGAAATTACTGCTATTCAGAGACTTTAAAGTAGAAAGTTCTGCAAAGAAAATAATTAAGTTTACTAAGAATTAATGAAATTTGAGATGACAGAGATGAGAAGTTGTACCTTAATTTCCTTGCCAAGTTTAACACTGGTTAACTTGAAGTGTGCTGTTGGTCCATTGGGCAAGTGAGTAATGACTATTCCATCTGATATCAAAGTGTTAAGGGAAAGCAATACACTCGTATAATTATGGAACTAATAATCATGTTATGGTTCAATTGTACATTTGGTTAAAAAATTTCCAAACTGCGATACTCCCCGAATATATTTATACATTTCCTGCAACCTGCATTCTCACCTCAGTAGGAACATGGCGTGCCGAAATCTCCTCAAGGTTTTCCCTACATTGTATATTTGCCACAGAAAGCAATGTTGTGGTAAACGGCAAGACATGGATGAGTTGCAGGCCTCACTCATTAACTGCCACATCTCTTCCATTTTTCTTTTGCTTCAGATAGTCATTACCATCATGAATATTAGACAAAGAAAACTCAAAATTGGACTGCTTTGAAAATTTGTAAACCAAGAAAAATTAGAACCACAATAGAAATAAATCTTGCAGCTGCAATACGACCCATGGATGATCTCAAAGCACAGCACCACGGCTACTGTGTAATTAGATGAGTGATGATTTTGATGAGGAAGGAATACTACAGCCATGTTGAGAGAGCAACTGAAACTGACAGCCCTCATACAATCACAGACTGACTGAGAGGTACATGAAGGATGTGCAGATGATGACTGCTACACCCAGGAATGGGTCTAGGCAAAGAGTGCAGGGTGCACCCCTTCCTGAGAAAAAGCCTTGTCCGTCCCTGTACTCCAGCCAGTGTCATCCAAGGTGTCGTAATCAAAACCTCTGTGGACATGCATGCCAAGAGGAAAAGAAACATTTTAAGCAGTATTAATAAAAGATACTTGGTAATTTTCTGTCTTCATTGACAACCACCATTGCTGTAAATCCTTTCTCTTTGGCCTGGGGAATGATTTTCTTCAAGTCTAAGCCTTTACGAAGTCGGACTTCTGAGTTGGGAATTATTTTCTGGAGTTCTTTCATGAACTGCACTGTTTTCTGAGGGCACAATAAACAAAAAAATACTTATAATAACATTGTACCTACAGTAACAGACAGATATTATTTTAGTAAATTAGATTGATTTTGAATCAACAGAAATTTTTTAAACTGAAGTACTGTCCTAAGGCAATATTAAGCATGTTACAGATAAAATCAAACGTTTTGACCTCCTCACGACACTTTTGTCTCTTGTCAAAACAAGATAACAAATTATGCAATATCTGCAATGTGTATCAAATATAAAATATTATTTATTATTAAAAACAGGATCATTGGATAAATAATGCAATTCGAGAGTTTTGATTGGCTAAGTCATCATGGGTTATGAGCCATTATACCACGATCTACAAACACGGCAAGCATGCGCGTGATTTTTTGGGCCTTTTTATTTTTATTGTAGTCTAGTTTTCTATATTTTGGGGGCGTTTTTAATAAAACAATTATTCCACTCGCGCTTGTTGGATATGAGATGATTATAGCCAACTCGGCGCTACACGCCTCGTTGGCTACCTATCATCTCATATCCAACGCACGCTCATGGAATAATTGTTCATTATATCCGTTTGAAGCCTCCTACTTTTTGAAAGTGTGTGTTCCTGTGCAAACTAATGCATTATTTTGAAACGGACTAAATAAATCATTGTAAGTACATGCATATCGGCTGTTGAATGGATAAAAAAGTATGACCATCGCTGACAAAATCAACCTGAATTTAGTCATTATTGTCATTATGGGAACAACAAAGGCTCTTGAAGCCAGCCAGAAATTTACAAATGCTTGACTGTGGTAAAGCCAGCAGTGCCATACATGCAGAAATGTACACTACAATAAGAAGAGCTGGCTCCTTACAGTTAGTAAGAGTTCATTGTACATGTTAATAGCTTAACACACACACACACACAAAAAAAAAAAAAAAACTGCCTGCACTTGTAGTAAAACACTTTGCCATAATTGAATAAAGAAGGGCAGCACTCAGCAGATGGCATCATCAACATTACTTCAATGGTTGCCACTGACTCATTGGATGTCCTTCAAAAACCTGAACACTTGAAATACTTTGGTCTCCATACATGCAGACATCCACAAAAATAATAATTAAAATATATTTGGGGGCAAAAGCACGCTTACCACTTTCGATCTGTCACTAGAGGTGATGAGGACTTTTGGTGTGACTTCACATCTAAAGTATGCTGCAAATTCATCAGCTTCTTCATCAATCAATACCTAGCATTATTGGCAAACAACATTAAGTCCTAATTCGTTAATAGACACAAAGGTAGTACTTGTATCAATCAATGTTTTCTGGAATAAAGATCATTGGCTTACCTCTTCGTCGTGTACCTCTACAACTGTTTCATCAAAGACACGAGTGTTTTCTAAAGTTTTAGGCACTTGCTTTGGTGGAGGCTGCAAAAAAGTACAGAATGATAAACATATCAAAAAATCAATATTAGTCCTTACAACAGACCAATGGTAATGGTAATGAATTTTAGCGATTTTCTATCATCACGTTCAAATGCGCTTTACAAGAAAGTAATCTATGGGTGAGATCGGACATCAGCATATACAGGTGCCACCGGCAGCCGCTATTAGTCCATCAACGATCTCACCCAGCACATGAATGAATGAAATGAGGCCTGACCACAACACCGGGAGCTCCATGCCCTTGGTGCTTAAGACCAGGAAGGAAGAAAGTCACCTAACGTAGGTCTTCCCCCAAAGCGGGACAGGACACTTAAGCAATTGCGAGGACCTTACAAACCTGGTGCTGGAAAGGAATGAATGAAGGATGACAATCCAATAGCTCCAAATTACTGTAACATTGGCTTCCACATAATAACCAGTGACCCCTGCATTACACCCAATGGCCCTATCCCCTTTTATTCTCTCTAAAAACAAAAGCAGGGAATGAAGCAAGACCTTTTAATGTCCATCTTCATGTTTCAGAGTTTCAAATTACATTTTTTCCCCTTTGCCACAGGAAATTATTGATATATTACAGTAAACACTATGTTTGTTTTTTAATACCAATTGACTACTTGCAGAATCAACTAGCTCTGTTATAGTCATTACTATTAAAGTACCTGTCAGATGAGTGCTTAGAACAACAACAGCACCACAGATTGATTACCAAATTGCTCCTTCATACAAGACTATAAACTTACAACAGCCTGTATCATTATTAATAGAAAACCTTTGGGGCTTGGTGGCTGGTGTAAAGCCATTAACGACCTTCCGAGCCACACAGACTATAAGTATTCTATAACTACAGCCCCTTGACGCTAAATTGCAGGCGCGAGTTTCTCTTTGATAAGAGAATCGAGAGACACGTGTATTTAATCAAATCAAAGGATGTACTAGTAGAGTACGGCAGCTCGATGTCGCTAACCTCCTCTTGATCTTGAGTCTCCTCTCGTTTTCTTTTGAGTTTCCTTTGCCTCTTTTCTTTTGCCTTTCTAATTTTCTCTTTCTTGTATAAAGCGTTGCGTTTAATCTTGTTTTTAATCTCAGAAATCTCTGCCGTCCTACTTTTCTCAGTCGCCATCTTTACTAGTTCCAGTCCTCCGCGCGCGCCTTCTCTCTTGGCAAGATCACCGAGGTGTGGGCAAGGAATAATTTCTTAATTTGCTACGATGACTGTTTTGTGAGACAGCTTTTCAAGGTAGCCTGAGATTTCCATTCTAAAGAATATTTTATCGATTACTCTTTTCTCAAGAAAGTTTTCTTAGGGCAATTTATATCCCTTGATTGTTTCTTGTATGCCTCTCACCCCTCCCTCTCAGCCCTCCCTAACATTATTATGTTCTTCTATTATGTTCTTCTGAGGGGAGGGGAGGAATAATCACATCACCAGTTTGATCATCTTGCAAAATTTTCGGCTGCAGTTCGCATTGCCTTGGTTAGTTTTTCAAAGATAGTTTTTTGTAGACAAAGAGTTTTATTTTTGCCTTTTGACAACAAATGGAGGCTTTTCAGACTCTTAAGTTGAACAACGGAAAATCGATTCCGTCTCTTGGACTGGGCACTTGGAAAAGCCAGCCAGGACAGGTCGGCGAAGCTGTGAAAGCAGCCATTCAAGCAGGCTACAGACATATCGATTGCGCGGCGATTTATGGCAACGAAAAGGAAATTGGAGAAGCTTTTAAGTCTTGCATAGGAACTACGGTAAAAACTCAACACTTTCAATGTGGTAGGAAGCAATTGAGTGAGGCTTCGATTCGCTGTTGACTTGAACTGAAGTACTTACTCTCCTTTCTTTCGTGAAATGGCAGCTTAGTTGGTCGGCGTCATAGATCCCGTCCCAAATTATCATACTAATTTAATGCCGCATATTTTAATGGTTCTGTTAGGTAGCTTAATTTCCAGGGAGAGATTCCAGTGTTATGCCTCTTGTATAATACATACACTAGAATTCTATGCAACCCACTTTGGCAGCTGATGAGAAATATATTATTGGATCACATTATAACGCGTGCAATGCGAAGTTGATCAAGAGTAGGAGCTCATTTTTTTTTTTTTAAATCCTAGGGGAGGGGGGAGTTGTTGTCTAATGCCTAGAGGTGTAAATTTCGGATTTTAGTTTCTCTTAAAGTGTTCTGGGCCAAACTCCATCGCATTGTAGCCATGAAAGTCTCCTTGAGAGGTTCACGCGAAGAAATATAAAAATATATATGTTTTGAATATGGTCACCTTTAGGACTCAAACAAAGCCTGAGCCACACCCAGATTGGTCTCCTTTAGGGGTTTAATTCAAAATTTCCCACGAGCATCCCTGCCCCTTCATAATATGCCAAGTCCCCCCCACCCCCTCCCATGCATTTGAAGTCTTAATTTATCCTGGATTTCTTTAAGAATCGAAAATCCTTCCAGGACGATTAGTGACCAAAAATATCCTCCTTCTTAAACTCTCAAGACTCTTCTCCGGGCATTCAGCTATCTCTTGTAAAATTTTGCTTGTCTTGCTTGGTTGTAGCAATTAAATTAAATAACAAACAAACTGCAGTTATAAACATAACGAGATAACGCATGTTGTAAAACTTTTTATGAACTTGACGTTTTGTATGCTCCAACAATTATTACATCTTCAGAAGTAACGGTTACCTTAAGTACTCAAGTTGAAATGGCCAAAGAATAAGAGTGTCTGCGATTTGGTTGTAGCAATCCTTGAACCAGAGTGTTTATTTGTGATCACTGCCATGTCAGTTATTAAAAACAATGGATCTTTTATATGTGGCTAAATGCAATTTAGGCTAGTTACATGTAAGCTTGATATTGTGTGGGTCAGTAGTTTCCTGTTCGGACATCGGGGTTAGTTGCAGGGCCTTCACAGGGGCATACAAGTCTATATTCTTGCCTGTTGCCTTGGAACGTTTGTAGCATAGTAACCAGGCATTAGTAATAATAATAATAATAATAATAATAATAATAATCCTTTATTATACCGACACAAAAACATCACTGAACAACAGACAACACTTTTAAAACATTCAGTCCTTATTTTGGTATAATGAAAGAGTGACCCCTATTTCTTAAACTCTATAATCCATTGCCTTCTCGGGAACATGTGATGAAGTGGATTGTTGGGAGACTTATTTTTCTTCCAAAGCTGGCGATCCTTTTCAGATAAAATATTCAAATATCCTAATTTAAAAGTTCTATTTAAAAGTTTATCAATGTGGCTAAGATATTAATTTTGCATTAGATCAGTTGCGAAGATGGAAAACTGGACGCCAGAAGCAGCATTTTTCAAATGTTCCTGCAGATCCGCATCCCCGATTTTTAGGGACAATTTTTGGAAAAAAGGGTGCAGCTATCTGCGTGTGTTCAATAATATAAAGCAAACTTGAAAGACATTTGACATGCATTGTAGACAACAATGGGAGGAGAGATTTCTTGGCGTTGGGTTGACATCTTGTTCAGCATCACCACCATAATCGTCATTGCCCGTACATTGTAGCCTAAGGCAGCTGTAATTATAGCATGTCACCCGTTTCCCTTAATTTCTTTCAACAACGCGCTTTTCTAGTAGCAATGATGATTGACCACCCAGTCTAAGCTGCTATGTTTGTTCGGTATCCTTGTTTCAACACTTTTTGTTACAGATTGAAGTCAAGCTAATAATTATTAATGTCCATTCTATCTCCCCCGCATAATGTAGGTTAACAGAGAAGATCTGTTTATCACATCTAAACTCTGGAACACCAAACACAACCCCAAAGATGTCTATGCCGCTGCAAAGCAAACACTTGATGATTTAGGTCTTGCATATCTGGATCTGTATCTAATCCACTGGCCAATTGCATTCAAAGATGGTGATGAGCGTTTCCCCAAAGATGAACAAGGAAATATGATTTATGCATACCATCACCCATGCGACACGTGGGAAGCCATGGAGAAGCTTGTTGATGAGGGTCTTGTCAGAGCAATTGGTAATAATCTAAAAGTAAAATGTTTGAAGATTGTCATATGATCGTTTAGACTCATCATGATTTGTCCAGTGTGCTAAGTTGTCGGGGAATTCCTGGGTTGTAGTGTAGGGGAAGATTATGAAAATTTTTTTTTCAGGTAAGGCCTGAACTCTCTTTTCCACTGTCTGAAGTGCCAAGTTGCTTGATTATAATGGCTGGAAAACCCTTGGTTGTCTTGTCTTATTAATTTTATTCTGGATCAGCACTGGCCTTAATTAAACAACCCTGACCCAAAGACTGGAATCGTGCCATACACCATGCAGTATCATGATTATAATTATGGTCACCCTGAGGCTTTTTCTTGAGAATTTGTGCATACAAGATTAGTTAGTGGCATCCTCATCTAAAAGAGGCGATGGTTAGCACTGGGGATTTTGGCAGGATCTTGTATGACTGTGTAGCCCGATCCTGGAGTGGCAATCTCTGTTGCAGGTGGTGCAGATGTGCCTTGTGGAATCGCGTGCAGAGGCTGCATATTCTTTCCTCGCCGCTCTCTTGCATGTAGCCTGGACTCTAGCGTCCGCTTCCGCCTTGGATACCCCACTTTGGCACTTTGCCAAAGAGATGTTTGAAATTAAGTGTTTGTGTTATTCATCTGCGTGGATGGAGATGATGAGTCATGAAGCCAATAATTTTATTTTATTTTATTTTATTTTTATTTTTATTTTAATGAGTTTGTCCTGGTATTTTGCCAAATCAGTAAACTTGAGAAGTCTGCAGCTCACCGTTTCTTGAAAATGTGTTTCTTAGGTTTGTCAAATTTCAGCAGTCAGCAAGTAGATGATATAATAGACAAGGCAAGAATAAAGCCATCGGTTTTACAGGTGGAATGTCACCCGTACTTAAACCAAGAACCACTTATAGAACACTGCAAGAATAGGAACATTGTAGGTGAGTTCACTGTCAAACTCATAAAACCATGAAGTCTGGTTTTATCAGCGGATTTGATAATGTAAATTGACCACCATACAGGGATTCTAAAAGCTGACGTTTCGAGCGTTAGCACTTCGTCAGATCGAATCCAATTAAATTCAATTCGCGATTCGCTCTGACGAAGGGCTAACACTCGAAACGTCAGCTTTTAGAATCCCTGTCAGTGGTCAATTTACATTTTCAGCACCACCCACAGTTTCTTTTAGAAACTACCCCATTTATTCACGAAGTCTGAGCCCTGAAATGTTTTGTTGATTGTGTAGATCGAGACCAATATAAATATTACAAGAATTGAGGATCTGAGTAGGCTTTCCAACCACCCCCCCCCCCCCCCCCCCCCCTTTATGAAAAAGTCCAAGCATAAAGAGACAGTGCTGTCTTTTTTTCGTCTTAATGTTTAGTTCCATCATTCATGTGCAATGTAATACATGTATTAAGTTTTGGCATGTTCAGCACTCAAGAAAACGGTGTCAGAGCACTCGCCTCCAACTAATATGCCCCAGTTCGATTCCAAGACTTGGTGTCGCAGTTTGTACTCCAGTTTTCCCCTCGCTTCTAAAACCAACCTACATGTACATTTAGTTTGACTTGATTTGATTTCAGCTCTAAATACAGTTGACACTTGAATAAAGTTCATTAGCCACTAGTATATACAGTACCACACTAGTGAATAGTGATTATCCAAGTACTATGCACCTCTGAGTAGCCTCCGAGTAGTGCCCGCTCGAGATTTGAAACTTCCAACCCCAGCCAACAGGGGTTAACTTCAGTGAGAAGCACAAGCACATGGCTAATTGCCATATCTGAAGTCCTATGAAGAAAAAGTTACGCGACAGTGGACACAGGCACCCCTCAGAATAATATATGAACTCAGGTAAATACGCAGAGGAACCCCTGAAGCAATTGCCCGATGGGCAAGTTTGAGTTTTAACTTCTTTCACTGCCTCGTGTATTTCCTGTTTAATCTGTTTACTAATCGTAGTCACAATTATCATACTTAGACGAATGAAAGAACTGAGTGATCTCATACTAAGCTGGACAATTTAAGCACTGGGACAATTTAAGCTGGGACAATTTAAGCATGGGTCATGGGTTCAAATCCCGCTGGAGCCACTTGAACTTTCAATTGCGACAATTGCTTAAATTGTGTGTAAAGTGCGTGGATCACTCAGTTCTCTCATTCGTTTTCTTTATGGTCGCGTAAAGTATTGAAAATTGCTTCGTCCTTGATTCTTTTATGCACAGTGACGGCGTACAGTCCTCTGGGATCACCAGATCGTCCCTGGGCAAAGCCCGAGGACCCATCTTTGCTGGAGGATCCTAAAATGCTGGAAATTGGCAAAAAGTATGGCAAGTCACCTGCTCAGGTCTGCCTCCGCTTCCAAATCCAGAGAGGATTGGCTGTTATTCCCAAGAGTGTGACACCAGCTCGCATTCGAAGCAACATTGATGTAAGAGCAAATATGACAGTAGGAATTAATCCATTGACTCCTGAGAGCCCCTGCCTCCTCCCCTCCCCTCCCCCGTGCAAATCACTCTCCAGCAATAAAAAAATAGGGGTCACCGAGTTCGTTTTTTAGATATATGCGTTTAAAGACGAAATGTAGGCTGTTTTAGATGGCTCTTTGCTTGCCATGGTAACCCATTACGGCACATTACTGAGTGCATCTTTTTAAGCATCTGTTAATGTTTCACATGGCATCATAACATTACCATTAAGTGGAAAAGTTTTGGTTTGAGCCTCCTTAATGGTAATGGTAATGGTAATGGTAATGAATTTATATAGCACGTTTTCTATTTACATATTCAAATGCACTTTACAAGCAATCGATCTATGGGTGAGATCGGACATCAGCATATACAGGCGCCGCTGGCAGCCGCTATCAGTCCATTAACGATCTCACCCAGCAGATGAATGAATGAGATGAAGCCTGATCACAACACCAGGAACGCCATGCCCTACTCTTTGCGACACGTTTGTGGGTTCTTTTACGTCCCACAGGTTTTTGAACATTGAGGAGTTGTAGACGGGGCCTACGGTTTATCGTCCTTATCCGAGAAGACTAGAGAGTCTTAACCATTTGCGGATGTAATTAATTACAAAGGCAGCACTTTCTCCTCAGTTATGTTAAGACCCCGAGTGTTGGTCTGGCCGGAGTCGGAACACACGGCTCCCCGCATGACAGCTCGATGCTCAAGCAACTGAGCCACTTTTTCTCTGCAAGTGCTTTCTCGCACCAGTTTCAATAAACTGTACCATTTGGATGAATCTACCCAACTGTTACATGTAACGGCAAAGTTATGGTACCACGTGAAACACCAATCATTGCTTAACAAGATGCACTCATTCTTCATGTGACCTAATGGGTCACCATGA
>OX421457.1:3651584-3656584 GCA_949126865.1 Montipora capitata | reverse complement strand
GCTAGGTCACTAAGCAAACAACTGTAAAATGGCCTATCATTGGCCGAATTTGTACTGGAGACGAATAACTCGTCTAAGACGGATATCATAAAAATTCTTTGACTCGGGCCATTTGAGTTATAAAGTTTATAAAAAGTTATGCAGTTCAAGCAAATGTTTGTAACCGCTGTTTGCGTTTTATTCTTATGAAGACGGATATGTCGTCTATAATTCCTCTAAACACATACATCCGATGTTTAGACGAATTATGGACCGAAATTCGTCTTTGATTGATTTACCTGTGAGCACTTCTGTATCGCCTAATCACCGAATTTATATTTAGACGAATTTTAGACGAAATGTCCGTCTTAGACGAGTTGTCTCTAGTATAAATTCGGCCAATGTGCAATGTCACCACTATCGTCTTCCTATGGATCGAGCCTAGTCTTTCCTAACGTCGTGCTACAAATCGACGCCATTTGTTCACTTCCATTGTCGTCATTCTGGCCTCCACCTGCGAACAGTTCTTTCTCCGCCGTCTTCTCCTAGGTCATCGCTGGTCCCCCTCCCCCCTCCCCCTCTTCCTTCCTTCGTTTCCTTTCCTTCCTTCCTTCCTGCATGCTCTCCTGCCTGCCTGCCCAAAGTGTCGAAAATTGCAATTTTCGGAGATTTTGCGAAGGGGAGACGGACAAATTCTAATTCTTGCTTTGCATCCACGTGATGAGACGCCCATGTTGGTGTACAAAACAATAGAGCGTTTTCACATGACGTCACGGCGGTCATGTTGGAGTTCCAAAACAAAGAAATGGCGGCCATGATGGTGTACCAAACTAATCCTCCGGGAATTGAACTCTATTTTTATGCAAATACTTTCTTTTGTTTCAGTAATCCAATATGGCTGTTGGTCACGTGAGTGAAAACGCTCCATAGAAAATGCCCCATAAGTTTCGCATAATAATAGAGTTAAGTCCCAAAAGACATTTTACTACATTGTTCTGTACATCAACACGGCCGCCGTGACGTCAGATGTAAAACATCAACAGCCTAATTGGTTTGAAAGTTCACAGTTGATTTGCATATTAATGAGCTCTAACCATTCCCGCGTGCGCACGTGCAAGTTCGAAAAACACCCTGCACGCTCCAGCACCAGTGCGGAAGTCCGATGTGGCACGGTCTTTTCACTCAAGGCCCCCAAAGAGGGACGCATTTACCATTTAGCCAAAATTTCCCTTCCATTTGAAAATATCCGTTTCTCAGGATCCTCTCTTTCACTTTATGGAAACGGAAACCTTTTGATAATAATCACAGCTTCGTCGGGTTGATATCGGTGTATTTGGAAAAATTCTTACCACTGTGCAATGGTCACTCCATATCGGAATTTCGCGACAATTAAATTGAAGGCACCCATCGTTGTGAAAACACTTGCTTCTGAAAATGTTTCTTCCAACGCGCAAACGAGAAAGCACTTGTCAATAAAGTAAACTGTGTCTGTAAAAAGGTATGCTAAGGAATTTTTGCTGCCGAGGAAACAAATTTTGCTTTAGTCAAAATTGTTGTGTTTGCGCGCACATTTTTCAAGTTCGATTTGTGTTTATTTTGAGGATGGAAGTGGAAAAGATTGTACGCTAAAGTGCTTTATAAATAATCACACTCTTAACAGGTGGCTTGGACTAATGGACAAAACAATTTCATAGTTTTCGTTTTCAAACGTAACATTGGTGGCCCTAACGAACCTTTTGTGTTCTCACCTAACTATATTCTTAAAGTTGTTCCAAATCAAATAATGATGCAAATGGTTAAACGACTTCCATTGGCAGCGATATTTCTACATCACTGCGCTAATTTTATTCATGGCATCGCGTTAGAATTAAATCCGTTTCCTTCTAACTTTTAAACAAAGAGCAATAAGTTATGTACAACTGCGCGGATAATTTAGAGCCATAATGACAGAAGATGTCCTACTATATTCCCCGCAAAATGACAAACGCAGTTGCCAATGGTAAGTTGTTCCTAAATGAAGTTCAGTGAATCTCCTTGCGTGTTCCTCGAATCAATTAACAAGTTTGTATTTCTCCAGTCTCTCGTCCGCAATTTATGATTGTTCCGTCCAGTTATTCTGAATAGCGCTTCCTCGGTTTAATCAGCTGAGACAGCTCCCTCTCTCTGCTAACCTCCGATGAAGTCTTCACCATTTTCTTCAGGAAAGACACGTACACGAAGGATAACACGAATGCCGAAGCAACGCCGATTGCACAAGCTTCAACAGCGAACATGATTTATAAACAGCAGCGACTGTAATGAATGAATCAGATAAACAGCTTTAGAATCCACTACAAAATGTCTTGCATCAATTTCTTCACAGCGACTTATGAAGTAACCTGTCTCTTTCTGGCTGGAAATATCTCACTCCAAGTTCTAGAGCTTTCTCTCTTTCTTGACAAGACGCGGTAATGTTGTTATTCTGAAAACAAACTTGTTTTTCAAGCTCAGTGAAAATGACGCAGGCATCGATTGAAAAACCGCTTATGAAATCTTGATGAATTTTAACCGCGCTCTTACACATGCAAGAATTCAAATAACAAATTTGCAATCTTGAACCATGAATTACGTGTCATTTCTTCAGTATCCACTTCTACTGTTGCAAGACAGGGAATTCGTTTTTCGTCCTAATAATATGCTACATTTGCGGCGTGGACATATATGAGCACGCGGTTGGAAGTTCGTGAAACGCCATTGTCTTAGTTTTGTAATACGTGACTTATCTTGCTGAGCGTAAAAATGGTCGAAAACTAGGAAAGAAAGGAAAGAAAAACACTTTACAAAACAAATAAAAAAGGTAAATGAAAACAACAATCAATAGTAGAAAAAGAATGCGTTTTAGAAATATAACACAAATAGCAGTTATATTTCTAGTCAAGGTTTGATGGCCAAAGAACAAGAGTCAATAAAATGCGGTACTTTTTTCTTCCTTTATATTATTATTACAAAACACGACAGTTTATTTCAACAAAACGACCAAACACTTTGTTTAAGCGTATGAAGTTTCCAAGCAGCAATGATTTGAAAACCAAAAGCCTATAGAGGAAAACAGCCACCAGTATCCTGAGACACTCCCATAGTGTCGTGCCATAATAGAGAATAGAGAGCTTACAAATCGATGACGTTTACGCGACGGCGCCGTTGAGTCACGTCATAGTCCCGCCTCGCCTTCCTATCGAGCGTTTTCACATGACGTCACAGCGGCCATGTTGGTGTTCCAAAACAAAGGAATGGCGGCCATGATGGTGTACCAAACAAATCCTCCGGGAATTGAACATTTTCTAATTCTCACGGCTGGACTGGATCTAGCATGAAATGGAGGCTAATGCGGGAAAATTAATTTGTGTGTGAAAAGATTTGCTTTCATTAGCCTCCATTTCATGCTAGATCCAGCCCAGCCGTGAGAATTCAAAAATGGTCTATTGAACTCTATTTTTATGCAAATACTTTCTTTTGTTTCAGTAATCCAATATGGCTGCTGGTCACGTGATTGAAAATGCTCTATAGAGCGTTGAATTTACGATATTTCCAGCAAAGACGACGACGATCGAGCGCATGCGGTAAATTTTCCCGCCGTTTAATAATGAACGCTATTTAAGTGGCAAGTGTATTTAGGGTTGAAAAGAAACCCGGTGTTTCCATGTTGGAACTACTTGTATGAAAGGTTTGATTTGGTTAAGAAAACAAACCACGAATGCCACGCTGATTTTTAGTTTCTGCAAGGAGGACATTTACAAACTTACTAAACAGCTTCAGCTACTTCACGAGATAACCACTTAAAATGGTTTAGTTTTAGCATCGATACTATAACAAGCTTAGGCCGCATAAAAAAAAATACTAATTACCTTGGCGGATGTTGAGTCTCTGCTAAGGTTATTATGATCGGCCGTTAGACGAGAACTTAGTTCGCAGCTCGAAAAGACGCAAAGCGGGATAGAAGTGTTAGCACATGCTGTGAAAAACATAAAATTTTTATCACTGATAGAACCTAATACAAAGAGGAAGATTTTCTAAACGAATCCAAAATTTTCCCGCGAGTAATTCTTTCTCGTTACATGAAACATTGATGACTTCACAATACAATACAATACAATACAATACAATACAATACAATACAATACAATACAATACAGACTTAATTGACCGCTCCCCATAGGGACTTTTCAGGGCCAACGAAACACAAACGAAACGACGGAACAGAATAACAACAACAACAACTGTTAACAATCCCAACTGGCCGGATCGGAGGCAAACCAGTTGGCTATTAACAAGTGCAGGTCGGAAGTTGAACCAGGGACTTTGGTCAGAACGGGTCTTGAACCCGGGATCTCCGGATTTCAAGGCAATCGCCTTAAGGAGGCCCGAAAGGGTTTTTCGTTCCTATAGTGTTTGTGAAACGGTGAAAGATATCAAAGAAGGATATTTCATAGTGTAGGCAAACTATAAATATCTTCGCAACTCCATTCTTGGGTAATACTTTAAAGGGACAGTTTCACGGTTTTGCGCATGTCCAAGCTTTAACGCTAGCAGTTGTAAATTTTACGGTATCTTACTCAGTGAACCAGATGATGTTAATTAAACACAGAGAGTATTAAAGCAAATACACTGAATGACTAAGGCCCAAATTTGGTGGAAGACACTGCGGGTTTACACAGAAAACATCGAATTTAGTTTTGATCTCGAATTTATTGTACGAGTCGAAAATTTATTCTACGCGCGAGTTGTCATAACGCACGAGTAACTGTATTCGCATCCAATGAGTAATTCCACTTCCATGGAATTGTTTCCGTTTCCTGCATTAGTGCTTTCGATTATTTCAATAACAATGGAATTAAATGGGCTGACGTGACATTTTTGCCCATGCGCAGAGACGTGAAACTCTCCCTTTAAGGGCACTTATGACGTCATATCGGTTACCATGGCAACAAGCCAGGTCCACCAAAAAGATCTCCAAACTTCAGGTTTTGAAAATTATCTGAAAA
>OX421457.1:3616584-3649084 GCA_949126865.1 Montipora capitata | reverse complement strand
AATTGCATCTTTGGACGTGAAGAAAAGAAAATGTGATCACATCAGAGATTTATACCTGTTAAATTCCCGTTTTTGGAGACCGATCGTTAAGCTAGGACCATCTGCTTCACAACAGAAATCAAAATTTTCAACTTTCTTTTGTTTAGAGCTGAAACTACTTTTTAACTGACAAGAAGACGTGTACATGTTCAGAAACAAACTCGAACAACCCCATGAAGAAACTGGTTTCGACCAATAAAACTGTCAAAAAAAAAACAAAATGCGCACTTGCGACAGTACATGCGTTCGTTTGATGACTAATGAATTCACAGAGGATTGTAAGCAATCTTGATTTTTTGTGCAAAAAAGGAAATAAAACTCAATAAAGCACGTTTCGCTGTAGTTATGGTAACCAATGTGCGCTCATGTTTATATAAGCGACCTTCAGATTGCACTACGAGGACGACTACGAGTACAAGTTCTCAGTTCTGAGCATGCGCATTTCGAAAATTTTCGCTCTTTAAACCTAATGCGCGTGCGCGCTCAGTATAGAAAAGCTGTACTCGGCGTCGTTCTCGTACTGCAATCTGAAGGTCAGTATTGACGGACAATAAAATAGAATGAACAACGCAATTACTTCTTCTTCTCATTGTTCTCTATAAGTAAATCCTTGGCCAGTCAGAAGTCTAGACGACATTATAAGTTTCATACGTTTAGTTACACGGTAACTACGCTATGGTTATCGTCTTGTATTTGCCTGTGATAGTTTATTACACCCCACTTTTGAATTAAGACGTTCCTCCCAGAATGAGGGGAGAACACATCCCCATGCCCCATAATAGTTTTTTTTTTTGCTCGGGGGGGGGGGGGCACACATGGGTTTAACACCTGGGCAAAGTGTTGTGGGCCTTTCCTCCAAAGTGGATCTGGGGGCATGCTCTCCCAGAAAATGCTGAAATTCTTAAGTTGCAGAGACGTGTTTTCCTGCATTCTGAAGCCAAAGCAATGTTCTTCAACCACAGAAAAGCACACCATTTTTAGACAATTTAGTGATTTGATACCAACATCCAAAAGAAAATTAATTCATTAACGTGACACAAAAGTGCACTCACATCCTGGCCTTTTCTCATCTGGAGGAAATTAGGCTGGCAAAGAAAAATAATCGGCGATCGACCGTGATCTTTTCTGGGCCGCCATGGCAAAAGAAGCAACATTGGGACATTTCAGGGGCTCTTTTCTGGAGAGCAATTCTTTTCACAATGCGTTATGGGGCTATTCCTTCTGAGTTGAATATGACTTCTGATGTTAACCGCAGCGCATGAAATTGTTACATTTTGACAACAGAAGACAGATCAAGAAAATGACAAAACTGGAGAGCAGCCGGGCAAAGTCCTGTCCTCAGCCAGTCAGTTTGCCCGGTGTCCGGCCCTTAAAACCCCTGCATGCTGTGAAAGTTATTTTGGTCTCGTTACCATGATTGCCAAATAACCAATCAGGCCTCAGTTGTTCAAACGATGGATAGCGCTATCTGCTAAGTAAATCACTGCCCAGTCGATAAGTCATAATGAAACCCATTGCGCTATCCAATAGATAGTGATTTATCCGGTGGATAGTGTTATCCATCTTTTGAACAACTGGGGCCAAGTGTCTTCCCTAAATTAGCCGCATCATGACCACGAGCTCAATTAAACTTGTAAAAAAATTCCAATAGAGCGTTTTCACATGACGTCAAGGCTGCCATGTTGGTGTTCCAAAACAAAGAAATGGCGGCCATGATGGTGTACCAAACTAATCCTCCGGGAATTGAACTTTATTTTTATACAAATACTTTCCTTTGTAGCAGTAATCCAATATGGCTGCTGGTCCCCTGTGTGAAAACGCTCTATAGGAAGAGGACGATGAGTGAGATGAGTTATCTCTCCTCATCCTCTCTTGGTTCCTACATAGTGTTCATTCGTCAATATAGGCATTGATTGTCCTCTTCTAAATAGTTTGTACTGAAAGTTTAAAGACTGTAGAAAGGAAAACGTAAAAAGCAACACTTTCATTTCCTAGTTTTCAACTTTCTGGAAGTTTCCCCAAGAAATCGCGCAAAGAAATGTAAACGTTTTTTCACGTTGTAAAACACTTATGAAAAATTTTCTATTCGTTTGATTCTAGTCCCAAGAAATTTTTGCATACTTCCACGTATCTTAATCAAGTGAAGCTATGATCCTTGCCGTTCGGTTATGAACGCAACTTTAGCAATTGCGTAGAGAAGCCTGAAATTTTCAGGATTCCAACGGGGTTTGAACGCCTGACCTCGCGATGCTGGTGCGACGCTCTAACCAACTGGCCCCAGTAATTCAAACGATGGATAGAGCTAAATAAATGCCGGAGAAATCACCATCCAGTGGATAAGTCGTAGCGAAACCAATTGCGTTATGCAATGGATAGTGATTTATCCGGTGGATAGCGTTATCCACCTTTCGAACAACTGGGGTTTGATTAATAGGAAGATTTGGTAATTCTAGTTATTTCTACTCTACTATTTTTTTTACGTTCTAGACCTTTGCCCCCAAGACTGCTTTGACCAGCCTTACAGAATCTCAGAAAATATACGTTCCTCGAGACCGCGACTTGAACTTAAATGTAAAAAAAAGTTGGTACACCAAATTAAAGACGTATACTTGTCAACATCTTCATGAAAAAGAATACCCGACAAACATACCTCAAAGGCTTGGAGTTATTTTGAAGGATTTGGGGGCTAAAATAACACGACCGCTAGATCCTCAGTTATGGAAGGAAACTGATGCTAGCACAACAAGGAACAAATGTAAGGACTTTGACAGTATCTTAATACCACTGAAGTCTCATGGTACATGTAAACTAAAATAAGGTTTCAAACATACTTTAACAAAAAATTATATATCTTTTATCTACCTTGACCGATACTGAGGTATGAAAGCTATTGTGATTTTGTTTTTCAACAACTGATCTCATATAATCGAAGAAAGGAAAATGACACATCGACGTATCAGGAGCCAAGTACTTTTCTCACGTTTTGTCCGTCGTTTCTGAAAAGAAGAAAACAATAAAGTACAACAAATAGTGGGTTAAATGGTAGTGTGGACTTTCGTTTTAATTGGTAAGTAAATAAAATAATTATCTTAATTCCTGAAACCGTTTGTGCTTAGTTAATAGCAACAATTCCTATTCAACCAAGTGAAAACCTAACATGTAGATTGTAAACCCTAAGAAGCAAACTTCACTTTACATACGTAACTGGCAATCAGGGATTTCATGTCAGTGTCATAACACGGTTCAAGCCGCTACCTATCTGCACAAAGGCCGAATTTAAGTACCCGACCTCGTAAATCCAGACAATATACCAAGATTTAGTCCTTAAAAAAAGGCATCATTTCCATGCTCTGGGGAAGAAATATAAGGATTTGTATGAGTTTATTCCCCAGATCCTCGAGATGATGCCTTTTGTTTAGGACTGATTTTTACTATATCGAAAGTGGACTATATTTATTTCAGGTGCTAGCCAATGGAGTTCGTAAAACAACTACGTTGGCGACAGATTCAGTTGAAACCATTTTTCTGTGAAGAACGTACCTACTCCTTTTGACAACTTGCTGATTAAAAACATGTACAATGATGTACAGCGTGTTCGTGTCGCAAAAAAAGAGATCGTGCAACCTTCACCCATTACCTTTTAGCTAATACAAGTTCTACCTCTAGGAAATCGCCCTTTTTTTTAAAGGCATTTTGCCTCGATCCGGCCCTTCCGTGGTAAATTCTTAGAATCACTTTTGAAAAACTTTCCACTTGTTCGATCTTAGTCCCTCGAAATTGTTTGCACGCTTTCTATATACAGTAATAAAAAGATTAGGTAATTTCTAGATATTTCTACTTTCCTAGGTTTTTACCTTCTACGTGTTCGTGTTGCCCAAATTCAAAGGTGACGTCATCACCAATTAGCACAAATGGCGCCCAGTATTTTACGGCGGAGTACTTTCTCCAACAGCAGAGTACTTTCTTCTCCCGTAGAGATTTCATAGCAAGGTGAAGGGCTAAACTTGCACTTTTTTTATCTGCCAAGTGTTGATAGAAACTTTCCATGAACAGTAAGGTCGCCTCATCATCAATTGCCCAGAGTGACACCAGAACAGACCGGGCACCAGCACACAGGAAAGCCCTTGCTATTCCCACCACACCCTCAGATTTCACCTTTCCTTGGCCACTGTGACAGCAACTCAGCACAACCAGTCTTGCCTGAAGGCGAACTGCGTAAACGTCGCTCATTGTTAACATGTAATTTTCCTTTTCGGGCTTCTGGGATGTGCGCTCGGGATTTGGGGCCAAAGCAATTTCTCCAAATTCGCTATCTCCATGTGCAGCAATGTGGATTAAGGCAACTGACTTCATTCTTTTCAGCACCTCAGCTTTCGTTGCATTTCTTCCAGTAAGAGGCGAGGTCTGCAGAAGTTGTCCAATCATCTCCACCTCTTTTTTCGCGCATGGCAACTGTTCAAACATGGGTTCACCGGTGCCATAAGTGACTTCCTCCAAGTAAGGATCGCCCACAAGCAGCGCTTCACATTTACTGTAGAAGTCGTCAGGTGCACTAGAGATCACTTTTAAAGCGGTCAGTGAGGGAATAGTACGGATCCTGACGGAGTCACTCAATGCAGAATAAGGAGCCAAGCAAAATGGTCCATCAGGAACAAAGACTAAGTCATCACTTTGGAGCCAGTCTACGATAGGACTGATTAAGACATCATACAAGGGCTGCAAAGAGTTCAAAGAGAAGCTAACGGACTGAAAGGTTTTCTCAACAGTTTCTCCACCGCGCGCGAAGTCGCCCCATTCTCTGTCAAGCGAGCGATTCTCGCATCTTACGGTCCCAGCACTGATCTGTTTCAAAGTACTTTCCATCAGTGATTCGGCACTTCCAGTTTCAATTTCCTTTTGTCTAAAGATTATCTCGCTACCCTCTCTTAGCAGCCAGAAACTAATTGTGTTCCCGTCAACTGCTGTAAAAACAGTTTGTGAGGGTAAATCTTTTATTACCGCGGCGAAAGCTTCCTTCATCGTAACCGCCGAGGAAGGCTTTTCATCAACGCCGTATTGCATCTTCAAAATGTCTGCCAAAGCCTGCGCTCGTCCTTGCTCAGCAGCATACAATGCCTCATCAACATCTCCATTCTTCAAGAGTACTGTCCACAGAGCGGTGTACGCAGACTGACATGTGTGACGAAAGCTTATCTTCCATACATCTTCTGACTGAAGGCGACGCCTTGTCTCATCATAATGTTTTACACTTAATCGGTAGTAATTAACAGCTTTGCACCAGGAGCCTGAAAATTCATGAACACGACCTAGCCTATAACATGCGCCTCCCTGCCCTATTGGATCCTCCGTTTTCTTGGAAATGCTTAGATGTTTTTCATAAAGGTAAAGCGAATTTTCAAGGTCACCTGTGAGGTAATAATCATTCCCGAGATTGCCATAAGCTTTTCCCTCCCCGGTCCTATCCCCTACTTCTTTCACAATACTAAGACCTTGTTTGTGGTACTCTATGGCTTGCTTAACATCTCCCAGCATTTGATAAGCGTTGCCGAGATTGCAATGGACTCTTCCTTCCCCGGCCCTATCACCTACTTCTTTCATAGCACTGAGACATTTTTCGTAATACTCTGTAGCTTGCTTAAAATTTCCCAGATTTTCATAAGCGTGGCCGAGATTGCAGTAGGCTTTTCCTTCCCCGGCCCTATCCCCTACTTTTTCCTTAATACTAAGATGTTTTGTGTAGTACTCTATGGCTTGTGCAAGATCTCCCAGACTTTGATGAGCGATGCCGAGATTGCAATAAGCATTTCCTTCCCCAGCCTTATCCCCTACTTCTTTCGCGATACTGAGACCTGCTTTGTGGTACTCAATGGCTTGCTTAAAATCTCCCAGACTTTGAAAAGCGTTGCCGAGATTGCAATAGGCTTTTCCCTCCCCGACACTATCCCCTACTTCTTTTGCAATATTGAGACCTTGTTTGCTGTACTCTATGGCTTGCCTAAAATCTCCAAGACTGTGATGAGCATTGCCGAGATTGCAATAGGCTTTTCCTTCCCTGGCCCTATTCCCTACTTCTTTTACAATGCTAAGACCTTTTTTGTGGTACTCTATGGCTTGCTTAAAATCTCCCAGACTTTGATAAGCGTTGCCGAGATTGCAAAAGGCTCTTCCTTCCCCGTCCCTATCCCCTACTTCTTTCGCAATACTGAGATCTTGTTTGTGGTAGTCAATAGCTTGCGTAAAATCTCCCAGACTTTGATAAGCATTGCCGAGATTGCAATAGACATTTCCTTCCCCGGCCCTATCACCTACTTCTTTCACAATACTGAGACCTTGTTTGTGGTGCTCTATGGCTTGCTTAAAATCTCCCAGACTTTGATAAGCGTTGCCTAGATTGCAGTAGGCCGTTCCTTCCCCGGCCCAATCCCCTATTTCTTTCGCAATACTGAGATCTTGTTTGTGGTAGTCAATAGCTTGCTTAAAATCTCCCAGATCTTCATGAGCGTTGCCGAGATTGCAATAGACTTTTCCTTCCCCGGCCCTATCACCTACTTCTTTCACAATACTGAGACCTTGTTTGTGGTACTCTATGGCTTGCTTAAAATCTCCCAGACTTTGGTAAGCATTGCCGAGATTGCAATAGGCTCTTCCTTCCCCGGCCCTATCCCCTACTTCTCTCGCAATACTGAGATCTTGTTTGTGGTACTCTATGGCTTGCTTAAAATCTCCCAGACTTCTAAAAGCGTTGCCGATATTGCAAAAGGCTACTCCTTCCCCGGTCCTATCCCCTACTTCTTTCGCAATACTAAGACCTTGTTTGTGGTACTTTATGGCTTGCTTAAAATCTCCCAGACTTTTAAAAGCGAGGCCGAGATTGCAATAGGCTATTCCTTCCCCGGCCCTATCACCTACTTCTTTCACAATACTGAGACCTTGTTTGTTGTACTCTTTGGCTTTCTTAAAGTCTCCCAGGCTGTGATAAGCGTTGCCGAGATAACAAAAGGCTCTTCCTTCCTCGGTCCTATCACCTACTTCTTTTGCAATACTGAGATCCTTTTTGTGGTACTCTATGGCTTGCTTAAAATCTCCCAGACTTTGATAAGCATTGCCGAGATTGCAGTAGACTTTTCCTTCCCTGGCCCTATCCCCTACTTTTTCCTTAATACTAAGATATTTTGTGTAGTACTCTATGGCTTGCACAAGATCTCCTAAACTTTGATAAGCGTTGCCGAGATCGCAATAGGCTATTCCTTCCTCGGCGCTATCCCCTACTTCTTTTGCAATACTGAGATCTCGTTTGTGGTACTCTATGGCTTGCTCAAATTCTCCCAGACTTTGATAAGCGTTGCCGAGATTGCAATAGGCTTTTCCTTCCCTGTCCCTATCCCCTAGTTCTTTCGCAATATTGAGATCTTTTTTGTAGTACTCTATGGCTTGCTTAAAATCTCCCAGACCTTCACAAGCGTTGCCGAGATTGCAATAGGCTATTCCTTGCCTGGCCCTATCCCTTACTTCTTTCGCAATACTGAGATCTTTTTTGTGGTACTCTATGGCTTTCTTAAAATCTCCCAGACTTTGATATGCGTTGCCGAGATTGCAATAGGCTTTTCCTTCCCCGGCCCTATCCCCTAGTTCTTTTGCAATATTGAGATCTTTTTTGTGGTACTCTATGGCTTGCTTAAAATCTCCCAGTCCTTCATGAGCGTTGCCGAGATTGCAGTAGGCTTTCCCTTCCCCGACCCTATCCCCTACTTCTTTCGTAATACTAAGATCTTTTTTGTGGTACTCTATGGCTTGCTTAAAATCTCCCAGACTTTGATAAGCGCTGCCGAGATTGCAGTAGGCTCGTCCTTCCTCGGCTCGATCCTCTACTTCTTTCGCAATATTGAGATCTTGTTTGTGGTACTCTATGGCTTGCTTAAAGTTTCCCAGACCTTCATAACCGTTGCCGAGATTGCAATAGGTGCTTCCTTCCCCAGCTTTGAAAGCTATTTCCTTAAAAATGGTTAATGCTTCGGTGTAATTTCGTATGGCCTGTTTAGAATCAGCTACCCCTTGATAGTAGTTTCCTAGATTGTAATAAGCCAAACCCTCTTCTCGTCTGTTTCCCTCCTTTCTGGCAGTGCTAGGCTTATGCATATGCTGCTCCAAAATGTTGCACTTTCTATCCACCATTTTTGAAAATTAGAAGGAGGAAGGTGTTCTCTGAGAGCAGGGGTGAACCTAAAAGAAAAATGAAATAAAGCTTTAGAATTTCAAAGCCCTGACGACAAATGCTAAAACCACATGTATTTAATAGTGGAGGAATAACTGTCTTAAGCCAGCATTCCGAAAGGAACTGCCTTTCTTTATCAAGGTTTTTGAAGGAATGATTTCGGTTTACGGAGATTTACAGAATAAATAGGAATGAATCTTGTAATATGACAAAATAATTGCGCATTTAAAGGACAAGGCGAAAATGTGATATAACAATAATTGAAACAGTACAAATAGAAATTACATTATGTAATAAGGAAACATCTGCGCACCGGTGGCTCAGTTGGTTGAGCTCCGGGCTGCCACGCAGGAGGTCGTGAGTTAAACTCCGGCCAGACCAACACTCAGGGTCTTTAAATAACTGACGAGAAAGTTCTGCCTTTGTAATGACATCTGCAAATGGATAGACTCTCTAGTCGTATCGGATAAGGATGATAAACCGTAGGCCCGCTCTCAGGACCCTTCAATGTTCATAATCCTGTGGGACGTAAAAGAACCCACACACTTGTCGCAAAGAGTAAGGCGTGTAGTTCCCGGGGTTGTGGTCTGTCTTTTGTGGTGTATCATGGTTGGGAGGGTAAATGCTCGGAGATACTACCTACACCAACCATCGGCGTCAAAATTGTTGAGACACTCTTATCTTTTAGAGTCGATTTCAAGCTCGGCGGCGCAAATGGCCCCCTCCCCCGCACCCCCGGGACAATGTTGTGTTTTTCTGTTTTCTACGAGCCTTGTCGACAGCGGTACAACATTGATTAGGGTGGGGGAGGGAGGGGTATCCTGGAAACGTACTTTCTGGACAAGTTTCCTTTGCAAACAATGAATGTGTCGTTGCCAGTGTGCTCTGTTGGCAACTGTCTCAACTAATTTTGTCGCCGATTGAAGCTACTCTAAAATCGGAGGGTAAATAAAGATATGATGACAATGATCATGTATAGGAGAAAGATGGCAGCACATTTCATCGTTCTAATCGAAGACTAAAGATATGTTTGTGCGGCATCAAATGCTGCAGGTATGTAGCCAACACAAAAACACCTAATGTGACGTCATTATGAGTCTCAACCTCGTTCCCAGGGTCCTCTCTTTTCCTCCCTCGAGAAAGTACCCTGGTTGCGGCTGGTCTCATGTGTGCTAGACTCTTGCAGATTTCAGAAAGAAGATTGAAGAGAGGAGCCCTTTGTTTAATTTTTTAAGTGAAAAACAACAAAAAAAGCAAGGTGATACACGCTAACTCCAAGCCGGTGGGGCCAACATATCACGAATGCGTACAACCATTTCACCCGGTCAATTAGGAGCCATGGACATCTGTTTCGGCTTTTTTTTTTCCTGAAATACCTTTATTTCCAATAAAAACTAAAACAAGCTATTTACAAACACACGACACTTAAGAAAACGAAGCACGGAAAAACCGATTGAAACCAAAAGCCGGAGTAAGTAGCTAGCCGCCAAAGTCCGGGGACCTAATAGTAGAGTCCACCAACAGCGCAAATTCCCTAAGGAGGGCCCCTGAGAGCGGACATCGCGAACAGCTCATGGACAAAAAGGTTTCTAGGATTTTAATGTGCAACTCCACAGTTTAAAAACCATCCAGAAGCCAAAGATTGCGAAAATGAGATCGAGAAAAGTGCTTAGAATCCAGGAAGACCCTCCCTTTTAAATCATTACGGACATAAAGGATAATCGCACGATGGTCTTCTCTGTCGTCATGAAAGGTGGCCCTTTTCTGAAAGGTCCAGATGCCGTAGAGAATGGATTTCACCAAGTGGCGTGCAATGCGGGCCCTCTTTGCACTAGCAGAGGGCCAGCGAAAGAAAAAAAGCCAAGGTTAAAAACCTTACACGCTTTTAACCGGCTTTTACGAAAGGTAGCAGTGAAATCTTTCCCAACTCATTCAAGCCACTGAACACTGGAGCGAACTTTCGAGCCGTTCAACTCTTTTAAGATGAGGGCCTTCAGTTCACTTTCGAGCTCGGAAATTTCAGAGCTAACAGACAAATCAAAAGAAGTTAATTTAAGCTTGAGATTAATGTTGCGATTATAACCAAAAGAACGTGCTCGTGCGAGAGTTCTCTGCGCTTATTCTTGGAAAAAGATATAATTTGTGAATGGATAGAATGCGTAAAGAAATCCCACCACGACTTGACTAAAGAAAAGTGTTGCAGGCAACCAGAAAGATCATCAATGCAGGTTACATTTTATTCACAAAACGCACCATCATTCAAAAGCGAATCAATGAATTTCCAAATACCAGGACCACGGGAATTATTCCCAGAGGGCTGGATAGAAAAATAAACAAAATCATGATCAGAAAAAGGTCAAGGCCTAATTTCGCAGGACGCAACTGAAGACACAAATCTCTGAGAGACAAAAAACTTATCAAGCCGGGAACCGATAGAAAAATCAGAATTAAACCAGGTGGACTGACGCAGCCTTGGATGTAACTTACGCCTGGCATCTGACAAAGTTCAACAAAAAACAGAAAGATACTTAACAAGAACAAAGTTCCCACCAAATTTTTTAAGTTGGTAATCATAGCAATTGTAATCACCTACAATAATAACGACATCAGAATGCAAAAAATACTCGTGAAATTATCGAAACACACTTTCCTTTCAGTCAAATTAGTAGGCGCTTAAATGTTAATTAAATTAATCTTAAGGTCATCGAGAAGAAAAACAAGACCAACAACTTCACCAGACACACCTCTTTTCGAATTCCTAATTATACCCGAAAGAGAATCCGAAAAGCAAGTTAAAACACCGCCTCGTTTGCCAACAGCGGGGGACCAGAAACAAGGCCCACGCCAGGCTTTAGAAAAGGCACGAAAAACTACAGGATCAGTAATGAAGGTTTCTTGAAAACAAAAGACATCGTACGAAGAATGAAGATTATCAACAAGATAATTCTGAAAACTTTTACTGAAACCCCTAGAATTTAAGGAAACAATTTGAAAATTAATGAAGGATGAGAGTTATTAGTCTTTCTACTAGAGCTAACCGGTAAGGGTATAGTCAACTTACGCGAGGAGGAGGAGGACCACCAGTAGGGTCCAGCTTAGCAGGCTTACAGTAGGATGCCACACGTGAAACAAAAGCACGAACAGAAGACTGAGGCGGAGGAGGCGAAACAACAGGACTGACTTCAGGAATTTCCATAGCAGCGAAGGTATCATCAGAAAGTGTAGGAAGAGATTGTGAAAGAACTTTAGCGGCAAGTTGCAAATCCGATACAGTAGGCGTGCCAGTAATAACACTTGATGGAGGGGATTGAACCGGAGGGGGCGCGGGGGGAGGCTCGAGAGATTCAAAGAGAGATTGGGACTGTGAAAGGTGCAGAGGGTCTCTAGACTGCTGAGAGGAATCTTTAGTAGACTTCGTAGACTGCCAAGAAGACTGCAACGGAGAATCCTGAGGAGCAGACACACCAGAAGAGGACGTGACGACGATAACGATGACTGCAAAGGATGCACAGAAGGTGGACATGAGGGCGGAAAACCAGAAGGCTGGTGCGAACAAAAATCATCAGACACAGGCTGAGACAATGGAACACATTAGAAGCAGGTGGAGAACCGGCAGGAGGCACATCAGTAGAAGGGTACGAAGGAGGAGACGCAGGAGCTGAATCGGGAGCAGGAGCGTCAATGTCAGCCAAGGCAGGGCGACGCCACCAGGACATGCGACAATCAAGGGCATAATGACCATCCTTCTTACAGATACTGAATTTAGTACTTTCGGTACAGTCACTGGGGGTATGACAAAGCTGATCACAGCTGAAACAAACATCGTCAGGACACGCTCTGGCAACATGGTCTGGCAAATGACACTTACGGCAGGTGGGGACCTGACCTTCGTGCTTAATCCTAAGGAGCCTCGTGCCAAAAATCATAAACGAAGGAATTGACTCGGACAACTCCATTCTAGCCACACGTGTACCACTTTGGATGCCATCGTAACCCTGGAGGCCACACCGACGAATTCCATGAACAGAGCTATGGCTAAGACGATGAGAAAGGGCTTCATCCAGGAACTCATAAGGGGCGTCACGAAAGTGAACGACCAAGAATTACGACGAGCACGACGAGAGATGAACGAGGACTTACGAAGAAACAATCACGATACTCAGACGCAGAAAACGTTACGGATACTGAACCAGTGGGACTACACCGCAAACACCTAACATCAGCTGCACGAATACCGCAATTCTTAAAATCATTGAAAACTTGAGACAGAGGCGTATCCTGGGTAGGAAGCTCAAAGTGCGCCGTGCAAGGGCGCTCAGGAAGAATGTTCAGCTGATGGATCTGATCCTTTTCAGCATCAGAGAGACCAACTTCATTTTTCATATTGTAATCATTCTCCATAGACTGACTAGACACTCTAGGGCGGCGGCCAGGCCGGACCATCTGGGCATAAGACGGAGGAGGAGAATCATCCAAAGACACTACAGACATCATTAGGAACGTCTTCAGCCCAGCTACGCTGGTGATCGACATCAGCACTTGACATAACACTGCGAGGCCAAAGGCCAACGCAGCGATATCACAAGCGGAAGCTAGACGAGAAATCAGACTGACAAGGCTTCACCCTGGGTTAACCCTTTCTTGGCTACGTCAGCATGGCGTAGCTAACATACCAAGGCGGGTGTGCTCCACATACAAGAAATGTGGTAAGCTGGGTTGGGAACAGCAAAACTGCATGTTCTCCCACGGCATGCCTGTGGCAAGAACAGGCAAGCGTGTGAAATAGACTTATCCAAGAGGTAGACATTTATCCAATATCAAACCTGACATAGCCAAAGAAATTTAATAGCCTGTTTTTCGTCATAGTCCTTTGTCTGGGCACTTGTTTATTCAGTGTTTTTTTGTTCCAGAAACTTCAACTCAGTCAATCGTTTCCATTGGAAGAGGCTGCTGGTCGCGAGAAAATTGTCCTTGTTTATACTAGAGACGCATAATCTGTCCAGACAAATTATACGTCTATCATGTTATCTGTCTAGTTTAAAGTGTACCGGTGTCTGGGGCAGACTTGGAAAACCATTTTTCAGTCTGTGTAGGTTAAGTTGGTCTAGTATAAAGATGGCGTAAAACCCATAATGCGTCTGGAGAACTATCTGATTTATTGCGTCTTTAAAGAGGTAGTAAAGAAAACAAAAACAACAAAACTTTTAAAATACTTTTGCTTAAGGTACTAGTTAAACTTTTTTTTCAATGAGTTACTAGTCTGTTTTGTTTTGCTCATAACATATCAAGTTCTGTTTGCAATACTTGCGGTATTGGTTGGTTACATTCTTTGGTTTAATTTAGCTGTATCGGTTTTAATTTTGTATAACTTTTTGTTTTTTTTTTCGTCCAACCCGAAAACAGTTGTAGGTTTGTTGTGTTCGTTTCTGAGAAAGCCTTGAGTAATAAACCTGATCGTTTGTTTTCTTTTCCTTTTTACGTCATTGATGACGAAGTCTCAGTGGAGGTATAGTGAGGGGGCTTCATGTCCTCACTAGATCATCACTCGATCGATGGGCTGTTAAATTTCGGGTTTCGTTCGGGCGGCCGAATTGGTGTACGAATGTGCGAGAAACCAGTTTTATCGAAATAGGTTGAAATGAGGTCATTCTGTGATATTCCAAAGATTGCCTTTGAGCAAAGACAGTCATGGCGAACAGTCTGGATGGAGGGGAAAAACATGGGAATTTTAGTCGAAATCAAGGAACAAATTACATAGAGAGCTTCTTTAAAGCCTAGCGAAGACATCCGGATAGTTTTTATGGGAATTGTAGAGGATTTTCAAGTCAATTTAATAAAGGTTAGCATCCTTTTGTTGCAACATAAGCATCATTAGTTATTCTACCTTCCTCCGGGAACCTGTTTTCCACTCCCAAAATTACCTCCAGAACCTACTTTTTGCGTAGAATAAGCTTTCAGAATGATGTTCGTGTCCTCTGAGAGGATGATTTTCAATTCTGAGGAAGTTTGTGAAAAAAAAAATTATCACACGTCGCGCAGCGTCGCGCATATACTCAAGGTAGCATCGAAAACGAAGCACTTGAAAACGAAAAACGAAGCACCTAAGTCGAAAACGAACCGCACAAAACTCGAAAACGAAGCATCCTAAGTCGAAACCGAAGCACCCACAACTCGAAAACGAAGCACCCTATTTTCTCTTGGAAGATCACTTTGACCAGAGCAATAAGAAGTTTTGGCTTTCACGAAAGGCACCTTAGAAGCCATATTTAACACCCACAGAACAAAGCCGGCTTAGCACATCTTGCCAGCACAACTCTGCTTTCAGCGCATGAATGCACGGTAATTTTTTTCGTGCTTTCCAACCGCAAATTATTCTTTTTTTCCGTGGGAAAAATTCATCAGCAAATTAAAAAAACAACAACAACAACAACAACAACGCGGGGCCAAACTCCCATTTCGCAAAAATTAACTTCGATTTTAAAAACACAAAGACAAGGTCAGATTTAGAAAAAAAAGGTAGAATGTCCTTTAAGAGCTTTCGTAGCTTCCATAGGTTCGTTAATTTTTTTGGACTAATTTCCACCATAAATGAAGGACAGATCCCGATCACTCGAAAATAACAGTCTAGGACTGATGATAACGACCAAAATTGACAAAAGAAAAGAAAAAAAAAAAAAAAAAAAGGAAAAAGACACCCCGACCACAGCCCCGCATTTTGGCTACTACCAAAATACATAGCAAAAGTGTTACGAATGTGAGACAATGGTTAACATATATCAAATACAAGGTGTTACAAATGAACCCACTGGGAACTCGGAAAAATCCGAGCCCCAGATGGGATTCGAACCCACGACCCTCCGTGATCTAGTACGGATGCTCTAACCACTGAGCTACTGGAGACTCTATGGTGAGCAACTAGATCACGGAGGGTCGTGGGATTCGAATCCCATCTGGGGCTCGGATTTTTCCGAGTTCCCAGTGGGTTCATTTGTAACACCTTGTATTTGATATATGTTAACCATTGTTTCACATTCGCTCACTTTGGTGGTTGGTTGGCCGCATCGTTCACGGAAATGCAGGCAACTGTATTTCAATGATGCTCTCAGTGTGACTGCGTGAGGCAGTCATGAGCTATGCTGTCAGTCGAAATTTGACTCTGTGGCTGCGTGATGCAGCTCGAGTCAAATACCCACATTTCACCCTTGCTCACCATAGAGTCTCCAGTAGCTCAGTGGTTAGAGCATCCGTACTAGATCACGGAGGGTCGTGGGTTCGAATCCCATCTGGGGCTCGGATTTTTCCGAGTTCCCAGTGGGTTCATTTGTAACACCTTGTATTTGATATATGTTAACAAAAGTGTTACGTTATCGAAATCACGTGCAAGAACTGTAAAAGAATCTGCAATTTTAGGCTCTCTTCCAGGAGAGGGTTTTACCACCTTATCGGAGTTAACTCCACATGATGGCTGAGTTGCTGCGCCATTCGTGGTGGCCACGCAAGTGTTCCATGAAAGGGGGGAGGGGAAGGGGGTCATCACTGCACGTGTGCAAGTTAAACAAATGTATATATTGCAGTGACTGAACACCCCCTGGGGAACGTTGTGTACCAGTCCCGCGCAAAGTTGTAGTGTTGATGTTAAATAAAAAACAGAAAGATTACTACTCGTCGCTGTGTTGAATTAAATGAGGGCCATGAAGGGTAAATGGGGACTGGGATTGACCTGATTTTTCGGTGGAAAAATGAGATTTCATCACTGGAAATTGGGAATTTTCTACTGGAAATGGGAGATAAAGAGTCCTTGGTGCGAATGGGATTTGCATTGCCAGTATGGCAAACCCAGTAGGAATCTGCGTTTATTTCGTCGTTTTTTAATTTTTTTCCGTGTCGGTAAAAGTCTTGCCTGTCCCTCCCCTGCTAAGTGGTGGCTTTGTGCATAGAGCCTTCTGCGCGTATTTTCTTAGGATCGAGAGGGTAGTGGGAAATGCGTAGATTTCTCTGGTGGACACAGTAGAACGATTAACTTAACCGGCAATGGCGTCGAAAGTCATGTAACGCGAATGGCGTTTTAGTGGATCTTTGAACAAAATATACCCCTATGAAGCTCAATAATGGCAAGTCAATTGGATATACAGGCGGTGGAATCTTAAAAGCGACGAGTAATGGACTTCGACAACAATCTATCGCCCGTCGAGCCGAAATCAAAGTGAGCTGTATTTACCTGAAGTACATGGTAATTTGACACGATTGAGTTTCTTGCCTTGACGCACGCAATGAAATAGGAAGAGGTTTTCGCCTCTGAGAGCAAATATGTTGTTTGTTTGGGTCACCTCGCAGCTCGTACAAGGTCTCACCTGATTGGAGACCACCCTTGAGGTATAACAAAAGAACAAATAACAGAAACAATGGACCCTAGGCCTAAAACAAAAGGGCCATTGTTTCTGTTATTTGTTCTTTTGTTAAACCTCAAGGGTGGTCTCCAATCAGGTGAGACCTTTTAGGAGCAGCGAGGCTACCGGGGGTTTGTTTCAATAAATTTTTCGCTGGAAAAGGATTCTGTGGTATTTACTGCCTTTGTGAATTATAATATCATGTTGTGTATTGAATTTCCGAGCTTAAGGTTGAAATGTGATGTCGGAGAAGTTTTTTAGTATTGCTCTGTAAGCAGGAAGGGTTCACAGGCCTGTTGGAAGCGTGCTTGAGTTTCAACAAAATGAGCCCCAAAATCAGTGAAAAATTGTGACGCAGATGAATAATAAAGTAGCTGCCATTTCCAAAATGATGAAATTACCTGGTGATAAATAACGTCGAACGCGTCTTGGAGAGTAAATTTTGACTTTGCATAAACAAGAGTTGGGTGATTGTGATCTTTGTTTTGACTTCGCTCATTTCATTGTCAAACTTTATAACACTTGACAGAAAAAGAAACTTACAAAAACCCGGTATCTCGCCATCATTTGACACAGATGCTTCACTGTTTGGCGAGTAAACATGCCGCGGTAACTTAATCACGGCGCCCGCTGAATTCTGGCCATGTAACTTTCGATTTTGCGATTTATTTGAACGTAGCAAAAATCTCCCAAAATGTTTGTCACTGATCGTAACTTTTTATATTCTATATTCACGGTTCAAAATTAATGTTGGTTTCATGTCGAAAATATTTTATTCTCGATCTACCGTCCCGGAAACTTCCTTCTGCTCTTTCTAAAAACTGTGTATCAATAGTTATTTGCTTTTGCATCAATATTTTTTTTGCATAAAGCAAGCTAACAAAATCTGTACCTTGCTGAGTTCGCATTTGTTAGCGTTAATAGTATTTTCGGTCAGATGCTTCTCTTTAATGAGGGGTTTATTGTTTTGGTCTCCCATCCTGACACTAACCCCGCTGAACAGTCATTAACTTCAGTGAACTTTAGTATTACAAAGCTGTCAGATGCTCAGAGGGCACACTTGTGGTGAAAAGAAGTTGTGAGGGAACTTGAAAATTATCAACATGTAAGCCCAGAAGACAAAGTTTCTCGCTTCTCTTTTATTTGTTATTCTTTAGAGACTGGAATGCTGTATTTCAATACCACACAATTCAGTGCCTTCTGATTTTCTGTAACACGTACCACAGGCAACCCAGTGTATGCTTCACGGAAGCATCTCGTTTCAAATATTTCATGCGCTCTTCTGGCATTCCTGGCCACTGCCTTGTGAGGGTGAGGACCTTCCTGATGCTAACAGAATTGTTTTTGAACCTCAAAGCTCCCTACCTACTGACAACATGCCTACCTCAAATACGGCCTCAATAGCACGAGTTTACTTCCCTAAATCCACTGCAACCAATGCAATCACTCGAAAAGAAGAAGCTGAAATGAGGTATTGAGCAATGCGCCGTGGAGAATGTGTCGGGCACAGGAACTGAAAAGTCCTTAAAAGTACCCTACCGATTTGCAAGACGTTATGTTTATGAATTTGAAAATGATGATGATGGCAGGTGACGTAGAGAAACGGGAGACTGCACCATTCAGAGTGCCTTTTTCGGCAGACTCCTGGGTAAGCAATCCCATGCAGCTACAAATTATACTGCGCACCGTCTTATTGCCTGTAGTGTGTTCTCCAGTAATCTCATGTTTCGTTTTGAGATTGCTTCGTGCAAAATGACACTTTCCCTATCATAACTCCGATTAGGATTTGTTAGTAGCAGCGACTGGAATTTCTAAGGGCCGATTTACACGATACGATTTTGTCGCATGCGACAAGCTCACGACAGGCCCACGACATGACTTACGATTGTCGCAGCGTTTTAAAACGTGTTTTAAAATGCTACGACATTTTTTCTGACGTACACAACAATCGTAAATCATGTCGTGGGCTTGTCGTAAGCCGTTGTCGCATGCGACAAAATCGTACCGTGTAAATCGGCCCTAAGAAAACGTCCCACTGGGACTGGGATTGTGTTCAAATTTCGACTGGGAAACGGGATTGCTGCCCCCCCTCCCCCACTCTCTCTCTCTCTCCCTCTTAAATCTTATTATCGCCACAGATAGTCGAGATATGGAACCATCACAATATAAATGTAGCTCGGAAATATTACTAGTGTTGTAGAGAATTTGCAAAACTCACAAATCACAAATACCAGGACTCGAGTTCAAGACTGGAGATCAAAACGTCGCTCGCTAAAAAAAGACTTATTTACTATAGCCCGGAGCTGCCTCTGTCCAACCAACCATTTCGAATTTCTAGAAAAGCTATGTCGAATCGAACTGCACACTATATAGCGCTGTACTGAAAATAAGGATGCATAAGTAAATAATATACGGTATGCAAAGCAGACTTAGTGAGACACTGAAAAATTCTGATTTAGAAATGATACCAAGAGACCTGGAATACTAGTCCAAAACAGCACGAAAAGCTATTAATACTAATTTCTCATCCAGGCGTATCATTTTATGTGTCCATCACTTAAGTGGCTATTTAAAATCAGTTGAATTCTTTTCTGTTTGAAAATAAAATAATTTGACTTTCTAATATTCAAGGAAAACTTACTGCAAGAAGTCTTAGGTCCGACTTCTCCTGCCTCTTGAGGGCAATTCCTCTGAGTCGGATAATTTATTTCGAGTAACCCCAATTCACCACACTGATCGAAAAAATTCTCTTCATAGCGCAAGTTGTACGTAACTGGAAGTGGTTTGCATCTCGTAAGTCGTGCTGTGTCACGAAATTTAGCCAAATTCAGCCACTGGAAACTCAATGGCAACCAAATCAAGCGAAACGCAAGAATAACTACTTGAAACATTGAAAGATGGTTTGAATATAAAACAGCAAATGCAAAAGGAGGCAGAGATAAGCAAACATAAAACTGAAGAAGATTTAACTGGCTTAAAATTTGGGTTTTTGCAAACTGTTCTCCCAAACAGCTTTTTAAAAGTTTATCTTTGTCAGTGTTTGTAACTCAAATTATGTATGCTCGGCAGACATTTTTGGTAGTGAAGCTTTCCATTGTGTTCTTTAATTAAAAGTAATTCAGTCTGGGTTAACGAAGTTAAGTTCCATAGTGGCGCGTAGGGGCGACTAATTGGTAAAACTACCTAATAATCAACTGCACTGCCGTATTGCAGCCCTTTACGCGGGGCTTCAAATTAAAGCGAGGATACATTGCGGAATTCTTATGGCTCTGAGTGGAAAAAATAGAGGACAGTACAGTTCGTCTGATCACACAACAAACAAATGATTAACTTTACCGAGCTAGCTAATACGACTAATTGCCTTGCAATGTTCCTTGTCAACCTGTTGAGCTGGGATAAGGAATCTGCCGGGCTGCAAAATGATAAATTAAGGGATAAGCAATCTTGGTATATTGTTTAGGTTCGCGTCCGTATTTTGCTTCATGCCACACCCTCCATTTAAAATCCAATAAGGAAACTCACGGAAACTTACTAGACTCAGTGCTAAGACGAAGATATGAGAAACAATGAGCGACTTACCAGTGTTGGTCCAAACGGATACTTTTTAAAAGCAAAAGTTTCGTGTGGGGTCAAGCAATTGCAATGGCTTCGTGACTCTGAAAATTTAATTTGATGAGGTTATCACATTATGAAGTCTCTCGGTAAAACATTTTCTTGTAGGAAAAGTCTTTTAACAAAAATCAGAGTAGAACTGGAGCTGCTAACTTAAAAGGTCTTAGAAGAGACAACAAATGAAAAAAGGAGGAACAAGAATCCATTTCATACTAGATAAAACTGTGCAAATTAAGGACACTGTAGATCGAGATCAAATGACTGTTATCCAAATAATTTAAAACTCAAGATACATCATTTACTTACTTTTTCGATATGCAATGAAAGAATAAAGGGCAGTATAGTTCGATCAAAGAACAAATAAATTAATTATTACACCCAGACAGCTAATATTTCTAATTACATTGCAATGTTCCTCTTCACAACCTTTTGAACAGGAAAATGAATCCGGCTTCAAATAAATTAAGATAAGCAATATTGGTAGATCATTTGCGTGCGTCATTGTCGTTTACGACGAAATGACCGTGATCACTTCAGAAAATGAACATAAAAGGAATTCTGAGATAGTCGCCAACTTTAAACCGAAGTGCAGAGAAAACAACACAAAGCAGCTTTAAAGTAATCAGAACTGGTTTATCACACATAAATTACTTGTTCTTATTATTAAGCAATGAGTAACAGCGAGCAACTTACCAAATGGATGCTGAACGATGTGACGTCCTCCACGACGAGACACCCTCCAATTATGATTTAATGTTATTCAGTTGTCCATTGTCGAAGCTGTCGGTATTAAAACACCTTGTACTAAAGCTTTTCAAACTTTCTTAACACAAATTATTTATGTCTAGTACGCAAAAAGAGTAAAACTAGAGTGGAAAACTAAAACTTTCTTAAGAGAAGTAACAGATGCAACAGGAACAACAAGAAGTCATTTCAGTCGAGCAAACTGTTCAAATCAAATGACTGTTATCCAAATAGTTACTTGTTCCATTGCTTCGAATCACTCATGGCTTAATCCTATGAGGGTCAAGCTGTTATGGGAACGGAAATGTATGAGGCTCTTATCTTCCTTAGCTTTAAAGGTGATGTATCACGAGATTTAGTCAAATTCAGCCACCGGAAACTGGCAAACCAAATCAAGCGAAACGTACAAATAAATACTCGAAACATTAAAGGATGGTTTGAATAGAACAGCAAATGCAAAAACTGGCAGGGTGAGCAAAACTGAAGAGGAATAAAATGGATTGGATTTTGGGTTTGTGCAAACTATTCTCTCTAACAGTGTTTTTTAAAGTTTATCTTTGTTGTTTGTAAGTCGAATTATGCATGCTCGACAACATCTTTTTGTCACGAAGCTTTGCGTTGTGTTTAAAAGTAATTTCTGGGTTAACGTTACTTGCATAGCGGGTAGGGGCGAGTAACTGGTAAAACTACAGAAAATAAATGCACTGCCACGATGCAGCCCCTTTCGAGGGGCTTCAAAGAGAGGAAACATTAAAGACTTCTTCAATGCATCCTTAATCGTCTTTTCAGTCGTAACTCCCTCCAGATTGAATCTAAATGGATAAAAACTCTAAAAATAGTACTCTCACTGTTCAGGAAAAAAATCAAGATACATCTATTCTGAGTATTCATTTACTTACTTTCTCGATGTGCAAGGGAAAAAATGGAGGGCAGTATAGTTCGATCACACTACAACTGAACAAATGGCTGACTTTATCCAGCTAGCTATAATATGGCTAAAAATTACCTTGCAATGTTCCTCGTTAAACCTGTTGAAAAGCAATGATAAATCTGGCTGCAAATAGAATGAGAGAGAAGCAATTATTAGTAGATTGTTTGCGCTCTTGTTGGTCTCTTGCTTCATGCCACACCTTCAATGTGATATCCGATAAGAAAACTCACAGAAACGTACTCCACTTGGGAAAAACTAACATATTTGATTTATTTACATACTTTCTCGATGTACAATTGAGCTAAGAATCGGAAGGCAGCGTTGTTCCATAAAACAAGACACAAATATACCCAAAAGGCGAAAAGGGTTTTACTTTGCAATGTCCTCGTTGGAACACTAGCAACCAACAACCGAGGAATCCGGCTTCAAATAAATTACTTAATTAAGGGATACGCAATATCGGCAGATTGTTTGCGCGCGAGCGTCAGTTACAAGTGAATGACCGTGACCGTTTCACAAAATAAACGTAAAAACAATACCAGCATACTTTCTTGCTTTACCTTACATGTTAAGCATAGAGAAAACAACAGGAAGCAAGTAAAAAGTAGTTAGAACTCGTTCGATACGCATACATTACTTGTTCATATTACTACGCTCAACATTGAGTTTTGATAAGCAACCTACAGCTGTCTGTCCAAAGGGATGCAAGTTGATGTGAGGTCAGCAATTGGCTTCCTGAAAAAAGACAGATGATTCATGATTTGATGTGTTCATTACACATGCATGATCAGGAAACAATCATGCATAGGTTTATGCTTTTACAAACGCATTTCAAATGGAGAGGCGAAGGTTAAAATGAACGCTGAGAGGTTTGCTCAAAGTCGATCAAAGTCTGACTCTGAGAGCGGGTTGACACTGATCGATATAAAACGCCGTCATTATAAAGTAGTCCGTGCATTGCACCAAACCGACGGCGTTATAGTCCTAAACGAAGCAGATATCACCCTGCTTTTAGCACTTAAAATATTTACCTGTCGATTCTTCACAAGTGAATTGTTACAGTGTGTGTTTCGCTGTCCTCTCGCTTTTCCGACCACAAACTTACCTATCTTATTGCAAATGTCGTTTTGTCGAGGTGACAGACGAATAAATTAATTGTTTTAAAGAAAATGCATATTATTCAAACGATCACTTATGTTAATTATACTAAAATAAAAACCTAGACTTCGTCTAGGTTTTTATTCACCGATATTCATCTCGCCTTTGGCGAGTCTTCGGCGAGCCTTCGGCGAGCCTTCGGCGAATAATTGTGAAATAACGCGACGATCCACAGATCCCAAGACAAATGTGATAAATTGGTGACAGGTGCATCGTACGAGGCATACGAAAAAGGCTTAATGTTTTACGATGATATTTGGAGATCCTGGAGATATAAATTACGCGTATCGTCTAGTCCTTTGTTTCGGTTTAAAACGGAGAAACTTGTAAAAATTATTTCAATCGGATGCTCTTTCATCGCAAAAGAGGAGTTTGAGTAGGTTGCCATGGGCAACAGCAAGGTTCGTTTCATTTCTTCCCGAAACGGAGTTGGATCCGTTCCTGATGTTTTTGAAGGAGAAGGAGCACCTAACTAGTATTTTCGATAAAATATCTATTTGTTCGGAAGGACGATGGGCTATAATTTTCGAATATTCGAATTCAGACTTTCAAGGCGCACTAAGATTTTGGACCTTTTTCTGAAGAGATACCCAAGGAATTTCGGAAAAGTAGTGAAGAGTCTGAAGAGTCCGTAGAGATTTTAAACCACATTGCGGAACGCCAGAATTTTACCGAGTTGAGTAAGAGTCAACTGTGGTATTGGAAATAGCATAAAATTTGAAGATTTATGATTTCTAACGTTTTCTCCAGTGTTTGTTTGACAATCACTCTTAGGCAAACGTCTTGTAATATCTTTTTTCTTGGGGGGGGGGGGGGGGGAAGGGGGACGAAGACAACTACGTAACGAAAGTTTTTGATCAGACTCGTCACGAATGCTAGAACTTTGGGAGGAGGCCAAAAAAGTCACCTAGACATTTCTGCAGATCTGTAATTTCCCTGGAACACATGGAACAGAAAGATATTTTGTAGGGGAGCTACAAACTCACTAAAAGAGAACTGGGACAATTCACTGGATCCAATTCACTCTTGGTACCGGACAGTGAAGACTTTACATGATGAGACATCATGTGATTCTCGATGTACAAAAGCAAAGAAGAAAGTTAAGCAGTGTATTTCGATCAAACAACAAGCGAACAATTAACTAGAAGTGTCTCATTCATTTGCCTTGCGATGTCCACCGTTTCGGAACGGGTTGAGACGCAACAAGGAAACCAACTACAAATAAACTACTTAGAGAGAGCAATTTGTGGGACGGGGTCGACGCGAGTCACCAGCCTTTCTTCTCTTTATGAGGGGAAATGACAACTAACGACATCGTAAAATTCGTAAGCCACAAACCCGTCTCCATTTACAGCTTATTTTGGGATTTATAAGCTCAAAGTATATTTTCTCGTACAAACTCTGTAAATCGTGTACCAAGTTTGGGCTGCCTGTGATTCATTGAACAGATTAGTCGGTTGAGTTGATTGTCATTTGTCGCGGCAATCAACGAGCTTCCCTCAGTTAATAATGTAATAACGTAATAAACACTGTCATCGCGAATGTGCCCCAGTGCCATTAAGGATTAATTTCACTTGCATTTTCAAAGTTTTTCAAATTGTTGTCGTCGCTTCGAGACTCGGACAATTTTGTGAAAACTTTCAAAATACGCATGAAATTAACCCTTAATTGCCCTCGGGCCAATGCAATTACATATGCTAAGCACTGAGTAGTGTCAAAACAACTTAATTACAATTGCCTGTCCATTGCGCATTGATGCGATGTCAGAAGGTGGCTTCCTCAACAAAGACAAATGACTCTGAAATTATTATTTGATGTGTTTATTTAATGATCAAGTCTCACCACAAAACCATCATGTTGTGCAGAAGTTCAGTGTTCTTTTACAAACGCAATTCGTTTAAACTTCATTGGCAGAACTGGAACGGCGAAATAGAAAGTTAAAATGAACGCCAAGAAGTTAGTTGAAACTCGATCAAACTTTATGAGCGAGTTTGACACGGATCGATACAAAATGACTTTATTATTTAAATATTTAATTGTACCATTCCACCGAGCCTGTGATGTTACAGTCCTAAAAGGGTCATTCTGTTTGTTTGCACTTAAATTATTTACGTATTTATTCTCCACAAATGCCTGATTGTTACACATGTTCAAATCACAAATTTCCACTGTTTCCCAACCTATCTTATTGCAAATGACTAACAACCACACTACTACCCTCAGGAAAATACTACCCAAAATCAATACCGAAAACCGCATCATGATATAAAATCTTAAACAACTGTGAATATCTACAGAAGTGATATCTGCAGGCGTGATAAATTGGTGACACGTGCATTATACGAACTAAACTCAGGCTGCGTCCGATTGGGAAATCCGGATTTAGATCTTTAAAACCTGGATCTTCGGATTTACAATCGAACATAAAATCCGAAAACCGTACTACGAAAGCCGACAAGGGCCTTCCGACTTCCAATATCTGACTTCCGACTTCCGACTTCCGACTTAAGAATCTAGAAGTTTCTAAAAGAAATCACTGAGCAGTCTGTTATCAATGATAAAAAGTTGACCATTGTTTACGAGAACGTACAAGGATCGTCATACTGCGAGGTAGTCATGGCCCATACAACTCTAGAGAATATGATCGTCAGTGAACTGTGCATTCTCTTTTGATGGCTCTGAACGAGACGTCAAATCCGTAAACAATTATTACAGGGTTGTTTGGTTAAAATGTTTATTGAATGATGGCCGTCGGATCGAATTTGGAAGAGAATCATCTAGGCTGTAGTTACCAAAACATGGAACGACCTAAAACCACCAACCACTTACAACCACCTCAAATATAAATCTATAACCACCTACAACCACCTCAAAAAATCAACTTTCCTGCCAGGGGTTCCATGCGATTGCAAAGTAACTTCATTGGCGGAAGATATATGAAGTCATCGGTAATGTCGCAGGCAAACCTGGAAGAAAAGTCCGAGATTGCTCTATCGAAGTAGTCACACCTATGACCTTCCATGTACTAGTTCGAATGCTCCCCTACATAGGAACAGGAGACTCGAGCTGTAGGCTATTACACTAGGTTCTAGTAACTCTTCAACTTTGTCCAGAAAGAATTGAGGTTTTAGTTGAGTGCACTACACCGGCCGAGTAATCGTTGGGAGGATTTTGTAAGAACACAACTGCTACTGGGTGAAGGGGCATTAAATTAAGCGCTGTACAATACAAGGCTAGACAATTATATTATGGACACGTGAATTAAAAGAAAAGAGATTAAGGCAACTTTATATCACAGTTCACCGGCGTCATTTAAGGATCGATTGGTCCTTTACTGGAATAAGAATTAACATAAATATACACATGTACGTTTTCCAGCGCACTCGGCAAAGTGTCTGACTTTTGACCGTTCTGGCTGAGGTGGCCTTATGCATTCTAACACAGTCTTTTCGAGGCATCACTACAGGCCAGGACTCTCGTCAGCTGTTAAAAAGATAAACACCCGCCAATTCAGATGAAAAAACGCAACATACCAGGTTACAAATTATCTAGTAAACTAGAATCGAAGGCTTTACTGAAATCTAAGTAAACAACGTCAATCTCTTCGCCAGCATCTAGAGATGCGCCCATATCGTGTAGCACAGAGAGCAGCTGAGTAACACACGATCTCCCTTGTACAAACCCATGCTGCATGGAAGACAGGTGATGGGGTGATGGATAAGTTTGGGTAGCAACTTCTTCAACACACAGCGTTCACACAGTTTGCTGATAATTGATAACAGCGATACTGGGCGGTAGTTGGAGACTAAGGACCTGGAACCCTTCTTAAATACTGGAGAAATGTTCGCTAATTTCCATTCAGAAGGATACTTCCCTTGACGCAGAGACAAATTAAACAAAGTGCATAAAGAGGTGGACAGATATTGAGCACACTCTTTCAGAAGTAGAGGATGGATCTCATCAGGTCCTGGCGACTTGCTGGGATTAAGCGATTTCAGGGCCGACAATACGTCCTCATTAGACAGCTGTAAGCATGATATGACGTCGTCAGTGAAAGGCGTAGATGGAAAATCGCCCAACTTATTGTTGGTATTAAATGACGATAAGAAATAATTAGTAAAGACGACCGCTTTATCGTTTGGATTTGAATAAGAAATATGGTCGTGCTTAACAGCATCTGGAATATGGGAACGGTTTGTCAAACGATGAACATAACTCCAGAGACGATTTTGGTGCTTAAAGCAAGAATCAGATAGATCCTTTATGTAGGAAGAACGTTGAGATCTCGCCTATGTTTTATATTACATCGAACACAATTCCTTTTGCGCTCCTCTTTACCAACACCAAGGAAAGGAAGCCGGATTGAGGAAACTTGTTTGGAGCCTAAACTAAACCTCGAGAAAAAGAAGGGTCGGGTTAGGATTAGATTTGGTTATTATACATCGATATCAATTCTGACTTATCAGTATACAAAAGTAAATAATGGAAAAGAAGTGAGTTGGGTTGATCATGTTTGTCGCTGAAGTGTAGCGGTGAAGACACAGGACTATCGATCTCGAGTCACAAGTAAGTGCATACTACAGTTCTTTGATCTCTAACAATTTTGCAGACTGTTGGACAAGTGTTTGAATACTGAAAACGATAACTGCGTCGAAGTTGCAGCAGCAAAAGACTTGAGCTTTATGATATACGTGGTAATGCCATGCATATGACTTGCGTTACAACGGAGGCTATCGTAAAAGTCTCCTGTAGATAGTCACTCTGAACAACGTACCTAAGTTCTAGCTTTGTAAGTACTTCCTGTCGTTTACCTCAAAGATAGCTCCTCGGACCAATTCCAGTTGATTCACTCATTTGTCCTTTCCTAACCTATGACACACTTGCCTGGGGTAATAGATATTTCAACACACTTCATTCCTTCGGTTGCTACTGAATATTAATTTTTTCACTCAAGCAACGGAAATTTACAAATAGAATACCAGAAGCTGCCGAAGTGCCGCAGATAAGTCACAAATTCAGTTACGGTTATTAAACATTCCTATTCAAAACAACTTAAAATCGTGTTTCTTGTAGCAATTCTAAGTGTTAAAATTATCTTCGAAGTAAATACCGAAATTTGAACAATTTTCTTATTCAATTAATTCTTCTCCTGATTTGCTTTTTGCAACAAGGATCAAATTGATTTACCTATTCCATGTTAGTTGCGGATAGGCTCTTTAAGTGCTTGACGTGTGGGTCTCTCTAAGTGCCCTGAACGGGCGTTGCCTCGGCCCCCTTTTTCCTGTGGGTTATATAGTTATTTGTAAAGGAGGCCAACACCCATTGTATCTTTTCGTTTTTCTTTTCATCGTCTGAATACGTTAAGGATCTGAAGTTACTTTTGTGGCATGAATCTCAAGCCATTGAGGGGACAAATTCCAACACATACTCGGACCCATTAATTCAGTGGGTTTCAGTGAAAAGGTCACTACGGTGTGGGAACAATATCGATTTCCAAACGGGTGGAAGAAAGAAAAACAAACCCTGTTTCTTTTTTTTCAACAATTGCCGATAATAATTGCCACTTTAATTCAACGAAGACTAGCCTGCGAGAAGGCTCTCAGTGGTTCGGGGTACATGAAGGGCTTGTGTTGCAAGCTGCGGTTTCATAGTTAGTGGCCACGTCATCCTTTTACAATTTCACAACGATTGCTCTTTCACAAATAAAGATTTTTAACGACTAAAATCAGTGAAAATAAAATTCCTTCCACTTAAAGTGCCGACACAAAAGTAAAAAAATAGAAAAAACTATAGCTTATCTGCAGAATACCCGGCCACTTATTTGCATAATAATATCTATTGTATTCTGACTCGTTCTGAAAGTCGCCTGTAGTAATGAAGTCGGTACGACGGTTCAAGTTTTTCATCAAATAGAGTCATGTTTTAAAACAGATTTGTTTTTTTTTATTCTTTGACAAGTGCGTGCGGAGCCAGGACATGCGATTCATCCACTTTCTCTCCCTTTGATTGGATCAAGAATTAAACCATGAATTCTTTGTTGGAATTTTTTTCATGATCACTAAATAAAAAGTGTACGATAAACCATAATACTACCCTTTGCTAAAAACCTACCTATCTCCTTTGCTCCGGGATTCTCAGTGGGTGTTTTGTTTTTGAACGAATGAACTACATACAGTATTAATAGCGCTTGTCGACTTCCTCGCAAGATTCTTTAAATCATTATGTGGGCGGAACATTCTTCTACTTTGACAGATCACGAGTTTCCGCGTTAATTAAGGGCCTTTGTTCTTCTATACCGTCTCGATAATTCTCGACAAATTTAAAGTACGTTTTATCAACAATTTATCCGAGCAACAAATAATACCACAAACAGCGGGATCGGTAATCAAAATTCGCAGTACCTACGTGCAACGTGTTTTCTATTCTATTTGTAATTTTCCGTTACTTGAGTGAAAAACTTAATATTTAACAACCGAAGAAATGAAATGTGTGGAAATATCTATTACCCCTGGCAAGTGTGTCTTAGGATAGGAAAGGACAAATGAGTGAATCAAGGGGAATTGGTCCGAGGAGCTATCCTCGAGGTACACGGCAGGAAATACTTACAAAGCGAGAACGTACATACATTGTTCATAGTGACTATCTACAGGCGACTTTCAAGATAGCCTCTGTTTTAAAGCAAATCATATGCATGGCATTACCACGTATATCATAAAACTCAAGTGTTTTGCTGCCGCAGTGAGTGAGCCTGGTGCGAACAAAGGTAAAGGTACAGGAACACCTTTAGTTATTTAACGTCGGTAATTCCTTTACCCTCAAGATGGTCTTCTACCAGGAAGCCGACGGTGCGCTCATTTTACCCCCTCCCCACTGTTCCTCGATGCCCACTGTTCCTCTATTTTTGTCCACTATTCCTCAGCCCTCACTGCTTTCATGTAATGATTAACGATTTCAGTTCCTGGTATATGAGAGCCAACCCGCCAGTTACGAGATGAAAAAACGCAACATACCTTGTTACAAATTATCTAGTAAACGGTCAAACCTACTTTTCATGTTTCATCGAACTGTTTGAGGTGTGTCACCCGCCAGTTCAGATGAGAAAAACACTTCATTATATATTAATAAAGATTAGGGACTGGTCAAAAAGTAGGGGGGGGGGGGGGGGAAGTTGGGCCGGAGCAGAAAGGGGGTGGGTCATCAGTTTTTGAGCCCTTAGCAAGGGGTGGGTCGTTCGATTGTCAGCGACCCATTGGGGGTGGGTCATCCTATTTTAAACAGGAATAGGCACATTGTTCAATAAATATTCTTTTAATGATCGAGGGCTTGATTCTGTTAAAATAGCTAACAATAAATTCAAAGCATGTCAGCTTTAAGGACATACAATTTTATCTCTGTTCGTAAAATACAACTGTTAAACTGAAATTAAAATCATAAACTTTTGTTTCTTTGTGTTCAAAAATACAAAAATTATATAGTAAAAACTGAATGTGCTTTTCACTACGGTGTTGTTCCTTCTGCAAGACTACAATACAATAAACTAAAATAATCTTGGATTATCACCAAGAACTCATATGGTGTATCAATTTACAAATTGCCTAAAAACTCATTTGTGTATTGTGCCATTAACTTGGCCTGCTCAACCATCATGGCCTCGTCTTGCTCTTCATCTTCAGCAATGCTCTGTTCGTCCCCTTTGTCTTGATCGCTGCTATTTTCATCAGCAACATCATCTTCATTGCTGCTCGCTTCATCTTCTTGAGTGCTGTCTTCCTCGTCTTCGCTTTCACTGACCTGAGCTAGTGCCTTTTTAACGGCTGGCTTCAGGTGCAGAAACATGCTTCTGACGTTTCCAGCTTAATTTCTAGGACCTTTGCGTTATTCTCAGCAAGATTTCTGTCATTGCAAACATTGTCTAGTCTTTGAGACACCCGCAGCACATTCTTTCTTATTTCGTGACAGTGACAACAATGTGCCATTAAGCAAACTTTGCAACACATAATGTGATGGCACCAGGATAAAAAACTTTAAATAATAAGTCACTAATTAAACATGGCGTACAAAAGCTGAGAAAGTTAAATAATATTCTCGTTAGTTTTACATGCTTTTGTATCTGGTTGAGAAACAAACCTAACCGTAAATCAACACCACCACAACTTCATATACAAATGTGGTATAACTGATTATATAACAAAAAAAAAATTATCATGGGGTGGGTCATGTAAGTTTCAGGCTTCATTTAGGGGTGGGTCAAATAAGGGGTGGGTCATGTGTTTTTTATCTGCCACATTTCCAATTGCTCCGGCCCACCCACCCCCCCCCCCCCACCCCCCCTCTTCCTTCCCCCTATACTTTTTGACCAGTCCCTTAACTAGTAAATGGTTACACCTATGTTTTATGTTACATCGAACACAATTCCTTTTGCGCTCCTCTTTACAAACATCGCGGAAACCTTCTCTACAACGTCATTAAGAACTGTACGTAGTCAAATACAGACATGAACGAAAGAGCGGTAGACAGTGACTCCCTGTTCTCCTCGCACACCTTAAATATGTCCTTGATAAAACGCTTTCTAGTAACCGAGAATGCTTGCATGTTCGGAGACACGTGGTAGGCCTTATTGCATTTGCCATCGCTCGAGGATGGTTGTGTTTAGGAAATCGTCTAAGGGGGTGTCTCACTCAGGTCCGTTTGATGAAGAGCCACATTTGACAACGGGGAAATCATTTCCAAGCAACGATCCTCTCTCGAGGACGATCAACGACTCCACTGACGTCTTCCGACAAAATCGTGATTCCTCAAACCGAAACCGTTGACGAATTTCTTCTAGTCAAACGCGTCGTCATTGTAAAGGGAGATTTTTTTCGTAATTTAACTGTCGAGGTATTCCTGCCAAAAAACCAAAGGTCCCAAAGGACGTGGCCACGGTTGGATTAAGCTTTTCCGCCCGAAGTTCATAGCATCAGCCAAGAGATCCAATGTCTACCTGTTCATTTTTTCCCGGAGAGCGTCAGTGAAATCACAGAATTCCCGTTTTTAAAATATTGAAGTGAACTTATGCCACAAATATTATTACTGAGCATGTACCAGTTTCTAACCGAGAAGGACACGAATAAAGGGACTGAAACACTTTGTTGCGCCATCTCGACTAAAATAATTACAAACATACCTTTGATCTGTTAAACTATGAAACGTGAAATGGTATTGATGAAATTACAACATATTCCATGTGGTTGAGACACGTAGTTGTACATATTTGATCTGGAATATCACATTGATAGATGCAGGGAGATAAGAGAAAATTTCTTTGGACATGGGGGAATATTACGCCTTTCCCGACCGCAACAAACGATCTCAGCATGAAACGGTACTTACAGTAGAGGTAACTTGCGCCCCCCCCCCCCCCATGCAGTTATTGTT
>OX421457.1:3609084-3611584 GCA_949126865.1 Montipora capitata | reverse complement strand
ATGTACTTAGTGACTGAGTGGGAGGGCCGGACGGGAAAATGTTTGGTCATGGCGTACGGACCGAGCGCAGCAACATTCAACCAAGAACGTTCTTGAAAAGGTATGCGTTCGCGATTCGTGCGATATATCAGTTTTGCGTGTGAAATTTAACGTGGAATTCCCTCGTCAGGTGGTGAATTTTCCCATAGAATCCCAATTAGAGGAGCCTTGAAACTGACTGTTAGACTTACCACACATAGCTCTCACTCATTAGTAAGATAATAAGACCGTTTTTCGGCAAGTCTATTATTGTACATCGGTCTCTAGTAAAATATAGATGAAAAGTAGTTGTAAGTGAATTGATAAGTGAAATTTGCTCATGAACTGGTAGCAAGAGTGTCACAAGATCATCATAGACCTTCGATTTCATTAGAAATAAGTTTAATAACACATCGCGTTTCCTTAAATAACTGAGCAATGTCCAAAAGGTATCTTAAATGTAAAACGTGACATACTGCGTTTCTGGCGATCTAACTGGCACAAAAAGAATATATACAATATGACCATGCCATGTGTGTACCCAAGGTGAAAAATTTGTGGTAGGTAGCGACATTTCCAAGAGTAAAAAGGTTTAGGACTTTTAAAATGGGTTTGGTTGTAGCTAAGTGTATTTAGTTGGTAGTTAGTTGTGTAGTTAGTTGGTTGCAGTTCAGTTAAGCGCATTAGATCATATTTAAATGATTGCGCTGTATAAATAATAAAGTTATGATTATTATTATTATTAGCTAACTCAGAGTTACATCCCTCCCCCCACGTGTACCCTCAAAGCCCTTTCTTGGCAGCAACACGGAGTTTAAGATCTACGACGCAACGGTAACGAAAACGTCTGACTCATTTAAAATTGCACGTTTTAGGTTTATTAATCCTTTTCGTCATTATTTCGGTTTCTTAACTTTTGAAAACTAGCGCAACTTTCCAAGAACTGAATAATTAGGATATTTGGTGTTGAAGCTACGACAGAAAATTCAAATTCACTGCCTTGTGTTCACGTTCTCCTTAACACTTAATAATTGGTTATTTCACGTCGCAGATTTGCGGAAAACGTGAAAGAAATGTACAGAAATGAAAAATGCGCGTGCAGAGCGTGCAGTTATTGTTTTTGCTCATTAAATATGCATAATTTGTGACGTTTTCGTTGCCGTTGCGTCGTAGATCTTAGGGAGTTTAAGAAACCACGACGGCTAAGGCGACAAAAACGTCACTTCAAAATATAGGTTTGAGCTATTCTGAGTATTTCATGTTTATTCCATCTTGTTTATATTGTACAATATGGGCGAGGTGTCCTAAAACTGGATTGGTACGGACGGATTTGAAGTAAAGAGTGAGACTGAAAGATTCACTGTAGTTTGTCCACGTTGTCGTCAAAACCTTAAATTTGGTCATTTCACGTAGTAGTTTTGACGAGTACGGGAGAGAAATTTTCAAAAATGCGTGCCGCACGTGCAGCACGATCATTTTGGTTCTTTTAACCAATAATATTACTGCTTTTTAGCGTTGTCGTTGCCGTAGCCGTCGTCTTTTCTTAAACTCGCTATTAGGGAGCTTACGAAACGAGGACGACGACGGCGACGAGGACTTCATTTAAAAATACAAGTTCGCGTTATTCATATCACTACGAAACTATTTCATGTCGTTTCGCGTTAGAAATGTGTAGTAACTGTCGAGGAATTAAACTGGCGTGAGTGGGCTGGAAGCGTAGAGAGATCAGGAGAACTGAAAATTCATCGTCATATGCTAACGTCCTCCACTGAACCTTGAACTTGGACATTTCACGTCGTCATTTAGGAGATGACGGCAAAGAAATGTACTAAAATGTAAAACGCACGTGCAGAGCGTGCAGAACCATTGTTTTTGCTCACTAAACCTATTGTTTTGTTGCGTCGTCGATGCAGTCGGCGTCGTCGTTTCGTAAGCTCCCTATTAGAGAGCTTTAGATTCTAAGACGAGAACGACTACGAGTACGAGATTTTCTCAATGAACAACAGTGAGCGCGCGCAAACCAGCGTCATTTTGGTGGGAAAAACGTGATACCGTTGTCATTTTAGTACGAGGTTTTGCAAGAATGTCGTCGTGTCAAAACAAGTCAACAACGCGGTAGCAGTTTTGGCATTTTTCGATCAACAAAAAAGGTTAACTTACCAGCAATAAGAATAACTGAGAAACCTACACTGCTAACAAAGAGTAAGATTAATCGTTCGGGTTATGAATCTTCTAAGAATTTTTGCTAAAACCGGGCAGTCAAATCTCGTACTCGTCCTCGTCCTCGTCCAAGAATCTAAAGGTCCCTCTTAACTAGAGAGTACGGAGTTTAAGATCTACGACGCGATGATAAAGAAAACGTCATTTAAAATAAATTGCAAGTTCAGGTTTATTACTCTTTTTCGTCATTATGTCAGTTTGTCTAACTTCTAAAAACTAGCGCAACTTTCCAGGAACTGAATTAGGAGGTGCGCTGTTGAAG
>OX421457.1:3576584-3601584 GCA_949126865.1 Montipora capitata | reverse complement strand
GTTTTCAGGCTTCCTTACGCAATAGACCATATTCGTATTCTCAGTATTGGACTGGAACTAGCTTGCAGTGGAGGCTAATGCGGGGGAATATATTAAAAAGTATTTGCATTTGAAAAGGTTCCCCCGCATTAGCCTCCATTGCAAGCTAGTTCCAGTCCAACAATGAGAATACGAATATGGTCTATTGCAAAAGTTGCGTTCATAACTCAAATAGTAAAAATACACACGTATAAAAATAATATTAAAATAATTTCGCCTAGAATCATTCCTGAGAAACTTTAATTACAGCACCCATTTCCCCACTTCATATTTTTAATTCTCTGATTCGGTAATACAAAACTGAAAAAACAAAAAACAAAAACGACAAAAAACCAATTTAAAAAATTGCAGCAAACGAGAAATGTGACAAAAATCGTCTTGACATCGAAGATGATCTAAACTCAGCTATGTCCTCTCAAAAACCCCGAAAATCGAAGCAGAAGTCGCTCTTATCCGAACGTCGATGACGAGAAAGTAGAAAAGTCTTGCGCTGCGAACATGCCGGAAAGGAGTTCTGAGAGCAACCTGGATTATACTGCTGTTCAGTCTATTGAAGCAGTAGTGTTGATTCCTAGTTACCTCTACTTGGAGATAGACCAAACCATGCAAGAAATCGGTTCCTTCCGAAAGGTCCTTCCAGTCGGGGTGGTTTGATCGCCACCCGTGGCAGCACTACACTGAAAGTATGGAGGCTGTGTTTTGCCGCCGGATAAAGTCTACGTATGCCTCTAAGGCAACTAAGACCGTCTAGTGCAGGTAATGGACACTAGTTCCAATAAGGGATCCATAGAAATAAATATTCATATTTTGGGGATCAAGTATAATTGCTTTACTAAGCCTCTCGGATCATTGAAAGGCACTGTACTTCTGTTTAAGAGTCTTCCTCTATCACAAACGTGAAATTTAAAGGCCCAAAATGCTGGGAAATGCACTTTCTGGTATTTCGTTTTCAAATATTTTCTTACTAGTTCGGATGTTTTACCACTGAGTAATAGGAGACTAGTGGGAACCAGGCCATTAAACTAGGTTCAGGTCACAAGTCGCAACTTTCCCATTTCAATAATGCAAAATGTTCTTTTTTTTTTGGGGGGGGGGGGGGGGAAGGGTTTGCATAAAAGCAATGCAAGTCATTTACTCTTAGGACTGTATCAAGCTTCAGTGATATCCTCTCGATGTCCGTTGTTTTAACGCAAATAATGCCCCCTCCCCTCCCCCCCCCCCATGAACTGTATTATGGGATTTGTGAAAATAGCGAATTCACTCGCTATACCCTCGCTGACTGAAATTGTCATTTCTAAAAAAAATCTTTCTTTAACAAATGAAATGATATATGAAAGGAAGCAAGATTGAAGTGCGGATATATTATTATTATTATTATTATTATTATTATTATTATTATTATTATTATTATTATTATTATTATTATTATTATTGATATGAAATTTTTTTCCTCGCCACATGTCGCATTTAAAAAAAAATCTTCTCCAACGATTTGGGCTTTTTTACTACCTCTAAATCATCGCATTCATGGGCAGTACTGAAAGTAGTTGCCTTTCTTCCCTTGTAGAATGGCCGTATTTACTGTAATCTCTTCCAATTTGACCGGTGTAGACTTCTTTTTGTCCAAGTTCGCCCGGGGACGTTTTGGTTACGGCCTCGTTTTCAGTCTCTACTTGAAAGTCCCCACAACGAGACATAGATCGAACTGAAAACCGCCCGAGAAAACAAGGTTAGCAAAATATTTGTTACCTCTCCAGATCTTTGAATCAAGCAACAACAAGAAACTGGTGTACTATAGAATACGGCTCGCGGAATTGGCCAATTGAATCGGGCATACTATAACTGAGAGATATGATAAGACTTTGAATAAGACGTACTGCTTCGAGTGCTAGTAGAACATGATCGTTTTTTTGTTGTTGTGGATGAGGGGCTATTAAATTAGACAGTCCTCGGGAATTCCAATTGCATCTTTGGACGTGAAGAAAAGAAAATGTGATCACATCAGAGATTTATACCTGTTAAATTCCCGTTGTTGGAGACCGATCGTTTAGCTAGGACCATCTGCTTCACAACAGAAATCAAAATTTTCAACTTTCTTTTGTTTAGAGCTGAAGCTACTTTTTAATTGACAAGAAGACGTGTACATGTTCAGAAACAAACTTTCGTTTAGCTAGGACCATCTGCTTCACAACAGAAATCAAAATTTTCAACTTTCTTTTCTTTAGAGCTGAAGCTACTTTTTAACTGACAAGAAGACGTGTACATGTTCAGAAACAAACTCGAACAACCCCATGAAGACAGAGACTGGCAAGTGCATTTTTTTGTGGACATAAACTGGTTTCGACCAATAAAACTTTCAAAAATACAAAATGCGCACTTGCGACAGTACATGCGTTCGTGTGATGACTAATGAATTCACAAAGGATTGTAAGCAATCTTGATTTTTTGTGCAAAAAAGGAAATAAAACTCAATAAAGCACGTTTCGCTGTAGTTATGGTAGCCAATGTGCGCTCATGTTTATATAAGCGACCTTCAGATTGCACTACGAGGACGACTATGAGTACAAGTTCTCAGTTCTGAGCATGCGCATTTCGAAAATTTTCGCTCTTTAAACCTAATGCGCGTGCGCGCTCAGTATAGAGAACCTGTACTCGGCGTCGTTCTCGTACTGCAATCTGAAGGTCAGTATTGACGGACAATAAAATAGAATGAACAACGCAATTACTTCTTCTTCTCATTGTTCTCTATAAGTAAATCCTTGGCCAGTCAGGAGTCTAGACGACATTATGAGTTTCATACGTTTATTTACACGGTAACTACGCTATGGTTATCGTCTTGTATTTGCCTGTGATAGTTTATTACACCCCACTTTTGAATTAAGACGTTCCTCCCAGAATGAGGGGAGAACACATCCCCATGCCCCATAATAGTTTTTTTTTTGCTCGGGGGGGGGGGGGGGGGCACACCTGGGCAAAGTGTTGTGGGCCTTCCCTCCAAAGTGGATCTGGGGGCATGCTCTCCCAGAAAATGCTGAAATTCTTAAGTTGCAGAGACGTGTTTTCCTGCATTCTGAAGCCAAAGCAATGTTCTTCAACCACAGAAAAGCACACCATTTTTAGACAATTTAGTGATTTGATACCAACATCCAAAAGAAAATTATTTCATTAACGTGACACATAAGTGCACTCACATCCTGGCCTTTTCTCATCTGGAGGAAATTAGGCTGGCAAAGAAAAATAATCGGCGATCGACCGTGATCTTTTCTGGGCCACCATGGCAAAAGAAGCAACATTGGGACATTTCAGGGGCTCTTTTCTGGAGAGCAATTCTTTTCACAATGCGTTATGGGGCTATTCCTTCTGAGTTGAATGTGACTTCTGATGTTAACCGCAGCGCATGAAATTGTTACATTTTGACAACAGAAGACAGATCAAGAAAATGACAAAACTTGAAAGCAGCCGGGCAAAGTCCTGTCCACAGCCAGTCAGTTTGCCCGGTGCCCGGCCCTTAAAACCCCTGCATGTTGTGAAAGTTATTTTGGTCTCGTTACCATGGTTGCCAAATAACCAATCAGGCCTCAGTTGTTCAAACGATGGATAGCGCTATCTGCTAAATAAATCACTGCCCAGTCGATAAGTCATAATGAAACCCATTGCGCTATCCAATGGATAGTGATTTATCCGGTGGATAGTGTTATCCATCTTTTGAACAACTGGGGCCAAGTGTCTTCCCTAAATTAGCCGCATCATGACCACGAGCTCAATTAAACTTGTAAAAAAATTCCAATAGAGCGTTTTCACATGACGTCAAGGCTGCCATGTTGGTGTTCCAAAACAAAGAAATGGCTGCCATGATGGTGTACCAAACTAATCCTCCGGGAATTGAACTCTATTTTTATGCAAATACTTTCCTTTGTTTCAGTAATCCAATATGGCTGCTGGTCCCCTGTGTGAAAACGCTCTATAGGAAGAGGACGATGAGTGAGATGAGTTCTCTCTTCTCATCCTCTCTTGGTTCCTACATAGTGTTCATTCGTCAATATAGGCATTGATTGTCCTCTTCTAAATAGTTTGTACTGAAAGTTTAAAGACTGTAGAAAGGAAAACGTAAAAAGCAACACTTTCATTTCCTAGTTTTCAACTTTCTGGAAGTTTCCCCAAGAAATCGCGCAAAGAAATGTAAACGTTTTTTCACGTTGTAAAACACTTATGAAAAATTTTCTATTCGTTTGATTCTAGTCCCAAGAAATTTTTGCATACTTCCACGTATATTAATCAAGTGAAGCTATGATCCTTGCCGTTCGGTTTATTAACGCAACTTTAGCAATTGCGTAGAGAAGCCTGAAATTTTCAGGATTCCAACGGAGCTCAACGGGGTTTGAACGCGTGACCTCGCGATGCTGGTGCGACGCTCTAACCAACTGGCCCCAGTAATTCAAACGATGGATAGAGCTAAATAAATGCCGGAGAAATCACCATCCAGTGGATAAGTCGTAGCGAAACCAATTGCGCTATGCAATGGATAGTGATTTATCCGGTGGATAGCGTTATCCACCTTTCGAACAACTGTGGTTTGATTAATAAGAAGATTTGGTAATTCTAGTTATTTCTACTCTACTATTTTTTTACGTTCTAGACCTTTGCCCCCGAGACTGCTTTGATCAGCCTTACAGAATCTCAGAAAATATACGTTCCTCGAGACCACGACTTGAACTTAAATGTAAAAAAAGTTGGTACACCAAATTAAAGACATATACTTGTCAACATCTTCATGAAAAAGAATACCCGACAAATATACCTCAAAGGCTTGGAGTTATTTTGAAGGCTTCGGGGGCTAAAATAACACGACCGCTAGATCCTCAGTTAGGAAGGAAACTGATGCTAGCACAACAAGGAACAAATGAAAGGACTTTGACAGTATCTTAATACCACTGAAGTCTCATGGTACATGTAAACTAAAATAAGTTTTCAAACATACTTTAACAAAAAATTATATATCTTTTATCTACCTTAACCGATACTGAGGTATGAAAGCTATTGTGATTTTGTTTTTCAACAACTGATCTCATATAATCGAAGAAAGGAAAATGACACATCGACGTATCAGGAGCCAAGTACTTTTCTCACGTTTTGTCCGTCGTTTCTGAAAAGAAGAAAAAAATAAAGTACAACAAATAGCGGGTTAAATGGTAGTGTGGACTTTCGTTTTAATTGGTAAGTAAGTAAAATAATTATCTTAATTCATGAAACCATTTGTGCTTAGTTAATAGCAACAATTCCTATTCAACCAAGTGAAAACCTAACATGTAGATTGTAAACCCTAAGAAGCAAACTTCACTTTACATACGTAACTGGCAATCAGGGATTTCATGTCAGTGTCATAACACGGTTCAAGCCGCTACCTATCTGCACAAAGGCCGAATTTAAGTACCCGACCTCGTAAATCCAGACAATATACCAAGATTTAGTCCTTAAAAAAAGGCATCATTTCCATGCTCTGGGGAAGAAATATAAGGATTTGTATGAGTTTATTCCCCAGATCCTCGAGATGATGCCTTTTGTTTAGGACTGATTTTTACTATATCGAAAGTGGACTATATTTATTTCAGGTGCTAGCCAATGGAGTTCGTAAAACAACTACGTTGGCGACAGATTCAGTTGAAACCATTTTTCTGTGAAGAACGTACCTACTCCTTTTGACAACTTGCTGATTAAAAACATGTACAATGATGTACAGCGTGTTCGTGTCGCAAAAAAAGAGATCGTGCAACCTTCACCCATTACCTTTTAGCTAATACAAGTTCTACCTCTAGGAAATCGCCCATTTTTTTAAAGGCATTTTGTCTCGATCCGGCCCCTCCGTGGTAAATTCTTAGACACACTTTTGAAAAACTTTCCATTAAATTTGTTTAATTCTAGTCCCTATAAATTGTTTGCATACTTTCCATGTATAGTAATCAGAACATTAGGGAATTTCTAGATATTTCCAGTTTCCTATATTTTTACCTTTTACGCGTTCGTGTTGTCCAAATTCAAAGGTGACGTCATCACCAATTAGCACAAACGGCGCCCAGTATTTTACGGCGGAGTACTTTCTCCAGCAGAAGAGTACTTTCTTCTCCCGTAGAGATTTCATAGCATGGTAAAGGGCAAAACTTGCACTTTTTCTATCTGCCAAGTGTTTGTAGAAACTTTCCATGAACAGTAAGGTCGCCTTGTCATCAATTGGCCAGAGTGACACCAGAACAGACTGGGCACCAGCACACAGGAAAGCCCTTGCTATTCCCACCACACCCTCAGATTTCACCTCTCCCTGGCCACTGTGACAGGAACTCAACACAACCAGTCTTGCCTTTAGGCGTACGGCGGAAACATCGCTCATTGTTAACATGTAATCTTCCTTTTCGGGCCTCTGGGATGTGCGTTCGGGATTTGGGGCCAAAGCAATTTCTCCAAATTCGCTATCTCCATGTGCAGCAATGTGGATTAAGGCAACTGACGTTATTCTTTTCAGCACCTCAGCTTTTGTTGCATTTCTTCCAGTAAGAGGCGAGGTCTGCAGAAGTTCTCCAATCATCTCCACCTCTTTTTTCGCGCATGGCAACTGTTCAAACATGGGTTGCCCGTTGCCCCCAGTGACTTCCTCCAAGCAAGGATCGCCCACAAGCAGCGCTTCACTCTTACTGTTGAAGTCACCAGGTGCACTAGCGATCACTTTTAAAGCGGTCAGCGAGGGAATAGTACGGATCCTGACAGAGTCACTCAATGCAGAATAAGGAGCCAAGCAAAATGGTCCATCAGGAACAAAGACTAAGTCATCACCCTGGAGCAAGTCTGCGATAGGACTGATTAAGACATCATACAAGGGCTGCAAAGATTTCACAAAGAAGCTCAGGGACTGAAAAATTTCCTTAACGGTTTCTCTATAGCAAGAAATGTCGCTGTGTTGTCTGTCAAGCGAGCGATTCTCGCATCGCACAACGGTTCCCGCATTGATCTGTTTCAAAGTATTTTCCATCAGTGATTCGGCACTTCCACTTTCGATTTCTTTTTGTCTAAAGATTATCTCGCTACCTTCTCTTAGCAGCCAGAAACTGATCGTGTTTCCGTCAAGTGCTGTGAAAACTGTTTGTGAAGGTAAATCTTCTATTATCGCAGAGATAGTTTCCTTCATCGTAACTGCCGAGGAATTTTCTCTATCAACGCCATAATGCACCTTCAAAATGTCTGCCAAAGCCTGCGCTCGTCCTTGCTCAGCAGCATACAAAGCCTCATCAACGTCTTTATTCTTCAACAGTGCTGTCCACAGAGCTGTGTACGCAAACCGATTTGAGTCACGAAAGCTTATTTTCCATACATCTTCTAACTGAAGAAGACGCCTTGTTTCATCATAATGTTTTATACTTAATCGATAATAATTAAGAGCTTTGCACAAGGAGCCTGAAAACTCATGAACACAACCAAGTTTATAACAAGCGCATCCCTGCCCTATTGGGTCCTCCGTTTTCGTGGAAATGCTAAGATGTTGTTCATTAAAGTGAAGCGCCTTTTCAAGGTCACCTGTATGGTAATAATCGTCCCCGAGATTTCCATGAGCTAATCCCTGCCCAGCCTTATCCCCTAATTCCTTCGCAATACTAAGGTGTTGTTTGTGGTACTCTATGGCTTGCTTAAAATCTCCTAGACTTTGATAAGCGTTGCCGAGATTGCCATAGGCTACTCCTTCCCCGGCTCTATTTCCCACTTCTTTCACAATGCTAAGAGATTGTTTGTAGTACTCTATGGCTTGCTTAAAACCTCCCAGACTTTGATAAGCGTTGCCGAGATTGCAATAGGCTCTTCCTTCCCCGTTCCTATCCTCTACTTCTTTCGCAATACTAAGATATTGTGTGTGGTACTCTATGGCTTGCTTAAAATCTCCCAAACTTTGATAAAAGTTGCCGAGATTGCAATAGGCGTTTCCTTCCCCGTCCCTATCCCCCACTTCTTTTACAATACTAGTATATTGTGTGTAATACTCCATGGCTCGCTTAAAATCTCCCAGACGTTCAAAAGCGTTGCCGAGATTGCAATAGGCTCCTCCTTCCCCGGCCCTATCCCCTACTTCTTTCGCAATACTTAGATGTTGTTTATGGTACTCTATGGCTTGCTTAAAATTGCCCAGACTTTCAAAAGCGTTGCCAAGATTGCCATAGGCTGTTCCTTCCCCGGCCCTATCCCCTACTTCTTTCACAATACTAAGATATTGTGTGTGGTACTCTATGGCTTGCTTAAAATCTCCCAGAATTTGACAAGCATTGCCGAGACTGCAATAGGCTGCTCCTTCCCAGGCCCTATTCCCCACTTCTTTTGCAATACTAAACAATTGTTTGTTGCACTCCATGGCTTGCTTAACATCTCCAAGTCTTTGATAAGCAATGCCGAGATTGCAATAGGCTCTTCCTTCCCCGGCCCTATTCCCTACTTCTTTTGCAATACTGAGATCTTGTTCATGGCACTCTATGGCTTGCTTAAAATCTCCGAGCCTTTGATAAGCAATGCCGAAATTACCATAGGCTTCTCCTTCCCCGGACCTATTCCCTACTTCTTTTGCAATACTGAGATCTTGTTTATAGCACTCTATGGCTTGCTTAAAATCTCCCAGCCTTTGATAAGCGTTGCCGAGATTTTTATAAGCTCTTCCTTCGCCGGCCCTATTCCCAACTTCTTTTGCAATACTGAGATCTTGTTTATGGTACTCTATGGCTTGCTTAAAATCTCCCAGTCCTTCATGAGCGTTGCCGAGATTGCAATATGCTCTTCCTTCTCCGGCCCTGGCAGCTATTTCCTTACAAATGGTTAGTGCTTCTGTGTAATTTGTTATGGCCCTTTTAAAATCAGCTACGCCAAAATAGTAGTTGCCCAGAATGAAATAAACCGAGCCCTCCCCTCGTCTGTTTCCTTCCTTTCTTGCAGCGCTAAGCTTATGCTCCAAAATGTTGACCTTTCTATCGACCATTCTTGAAAATCAGAAAGAGGAAGGTCTTCACTGAAAGCCGGCGTGCACCTAAAAACACATGAAATAAAGCCTTATAGTTTCAAAGCCCTGACTACAAATGCTAAAACCAGCAATATCTATTGAATAGTGAAGCAATAACTTTCTCAAATCTCAGGTTATCGGGCCAGGGTTTTAGTCGATGGCCACTGGTCTCTCGTCCGGGATTAAGAATGGTGTTACTTGGTGGATTATCTTTCGTGGCGTCAAGGTGCGCGATTCTCTCTTTAACTGGGGTGTTGTCTCTTCTAGTCAGTGCGCCTGTTGTCCCCGACGTGAGACCATTGACCATTGCTTTTTAAACTGCGGTAGGGTCAAGAGGATCTGGTGCATTTTGCACCTGCCCTCTCCCTGGTGCTTGGTTCCCAGTTCGCTGTAACTCTTTTCACTGTTTTTTTCTTTCGCTGGCCCTCTGTTTGTGCTAAGAGGGCCCGCATTGCACGCCACTTGGTGAAATCCATACTCTACGGCATTTGGATCTTTCGGAATAGGGCCACCTTTCAAAACGGAAGAGAAGATTATCGAACGATTATCTGTTATGTCCGTAATGATTTAAAACAGAGGGTCTTCCTGATTGTAAGCGCTTTTCTCAATCTCGCTTTCGCGATCTTTGGCTTCTGGACGAGTTATAATCTAGATGCACATTTAAATCCTTGTAACCTTTTTGTCCGTGCGCTGTTCGCGGTGTCCGCTATCAGGGGCTTTCCTTAGGGAATCTGCGCTGTTCATGGACTCTACCGTTAAGGCCTCGCGCTCTGGCGGCTAGCTACTTACTCCGGCTTTTGGTTTCAATTGGTTTTTCTGTGCTTCCTCTTCTTTAGTGGCGTGTGTTTGTGAATAGCTTGTTTTAGTTTTTAATGGAAAAAAAGGTTGTCTTTCACGGAAAAAAAAAAAAAAAAGGCCAAAACAGCTTTTCGTTATTGCGGTTGTGATTGTGACCAATTGGCTTTTTTTGCTATTTTTTTGGCCCTGTCCTAGGTACCCGCCGGGAGGGAACGGCATGGTCCCTACCCTAAATTGAGTTCGTGATGCCGACTCTTGACTGTCCGAACAGTGCCGTTTTACAGTTTCCTGAAGCGGTTTATCAGAACGCTGGTTCCTCTGCTGTGTTACCACAGTTGTTGGAAGGTTTTTGCAAGGTCGTCGTGTCCGTGTGGCCTTTAAGGATCGTGCTTCATGTAACGAACTGGTTTCATCCGGTCTCTTTTGTGGCTGTTTGGAATTCCGTGTCTTTCATGCAGTTTTTGGGATTCGTTCTGTTTACGTTCGAAATTTGGCCTCCGAAATCTCGGATGATGATGTGAAGATCTTTTCTCAAGCGTACGGTGATGTTTTGTCGGTTAGTCGGAGCACTCTAGCCAATTTTCCGGCTCTCTCTAACCTTAACCGCGTCGTCGAGTTGGCTCTGGACCTTGATATCCCGTACTTTGTGACGATCTGCGATTACAAATGTCGTGTTTGGTATGCCCGCCAGCCCGCCCACTGCACTATCTGTGGTGAAACTGGTTATCGTGGTTCCGCTTTCCCGCTTTCGGGCCTGTGCCGGCGATGGGTCACCCCGGTCACATGGCTTGAGATTGTAGGCTGGCGTGGACTGCTTTTCACCCAGGAACACAAGTTTTGCTGTCAAGTGTGTCTGCTGCTGAAGACATCGGTGCTGCTTATGACTCTCTTCCCATAGGTGGCTCGTTCTGAGGCTTTGAGGGGGAGAAGGATGTCGACTTGATGTCCGGGCATGGGCAGGTTGCTGCCTCCGCAGGTCATCCTTCTCGCTCTTCTTTTGTCACTTTTTCCGTTCCACTTTCCGATGTTCCTGATGCTCCTGCCTTAGATGTCCGCGTGTCTTCTAAAGTCCTCGTCTCAGTTCCTGATGCTCCTGTTGAAGTTAACGTTTCTACAGCGCCTGCACCACTTGCTCTACCTCCTGACGTTTAAGGTGTTCCGGTTTCGTCTCAGCTGCACCGCCTTCTCCTGTTCCTGTTGTTGGAGATGTTCCTGTTTTATCCGCTCCGGTGTCTGCTTTTCCAGTTCCTGCAACTACTTCTGTTTCTAAGCCTGTTACTGTGACTGCTGTTTCAGCTCCAATTCCTAAGTCGTCTGCTCTTGTGACTGATGTTCTATCTTCTGTTCCTATTTCTCCATCTCCCGTGCCAGTTTCTTCATGCTCTGCCTGTTCCTTTGTTTCCTGCTGTTCTTCCAGTATCTTCTGATGTTCCTCCTGGATCTACTGAATTTTTAGAATATATGGATAAAGGTGTGTATGCGGCCTTGGGATCTTTGTTGCGTGATGTTATAGTCTCCTTGACTGATTTAGATGTTTCTGACTTAATCCGTGACGTGAGAGCGACACACGATCTTTCGATTTTCATCATATGAGATCTTTGATTGTTCGGGTTCAGCGCACGTTTCGGAAGAATAGGAAGTCTGCTGCTATTGCGGGTCTGGTCGCTAAGAGAGTTTCCTTACAAAGCCTCCTCAGTGATTTTTATTACCTTTTCCAGTGAATTTTTGAGTTGGCTTTTTTTTTTCCATAGAGACTCTTTCGGAGCTTTTGCCAGTGACTTCTTTTATTGAGTTTCTTTTCGAGTATTTACTAGTGTCCTTCTTGGAGCATTTCTCTGTAAATATTGACTTAATGTGTTTTTGAATAAAGTTTTAAAATACAAGGCCGAAACAGCTGTCCATGGCTGCTAATTGACCGGGTGGAATGGTTGTGCGCGAGCGTGACGTGTTGGCCACACCGGGTCGGTGTCTTTTAAATTTTTTCCTCCACTGAACTCATTAACTGAGCCCTGTATGGAGTGAGAGTAAAAAATCGCTTGGCGAGGGAATGTCTATTAATCGAAAACAAACTCCAAAAATGGTTTGTAAGGTCTCTGTGCCAATGGATATCAGTTCGTTTTACTTACAAAATAACGTCTGTACAGCCAGCCCAAAGAAGTGCAAGGTGAAGTCTACTCAAAGAACCCGAGCGTCATTTGGTAAAGAAAATCATGTGGTTTCTTCCTCCCCAAGATAGAACTGAATTTGACAGTTGACAAAATTAAGTCCAGGACCCACCCTTAGTGCGGATTTGAATTGTACACATAGAAACGTAACCAGCCGCAACCAGCTGCAGATGTGATATATTAATTTTTGTTATATAGATACTGATGAAATACCAGGATTTCTCCTTTTACAAAAAAATCATATCTTCACTGCGCGCAGTGAACATATCATTTTTATCTTTCACATGTGAGGATATAGGTGTCTTCATGGTAAGGAACACGATTAGCCAATAAAACGCGAGCTTCCTCTTCATTATAAGATACTTTTGTGCTTTAATATAATTCTTCATCTCTGAGACATTAACATTTTTGTTGCAAAATTTTACATTATCATGATTTATTTTTCATAACTTTCATATCTTCTTTCATGTTACACAACACGTGCGCTTTAGCGGTTGGTGACCACTTTTTCATCATTTCGAAAATGAGTAAGACTAGTTGTTTTAAATCTAGACATCTCATCAATATCTATATAATAAACAAAACATTACATGGCCGCTTGGGGATACGAATTGGTATCTTCTCGTGCTGAAAGTATCTCTCACTCGTTCGCTTCGCTCACTCGAGCACTCGAAGATAAAATTCGTATCCCCAAGCGGCCATGTAATATCCTCTATTTCTGCAATTTTTTATTTCGTTTATCTTTACAGAATTTTGAAATCCTGAGGATTAAATTTTTAGTAGAAAAACTGCTTGAAATAGACTTATCCAAGAGATGTAAATTTATCCAATATTAGACCTGACTTAGTCATGTTTCTTTGTCTGGGTACTTGGTTATCCCGTGTTTTTTGATCCAGAAACTTCAAATGAGCCAATCGAAATTCCTAAGACGTTTCCATTGGAAGAGGCTGCTGGTCAAGAGAAAATTGTCCGTGTTTATACTAGAAAAAAATCAAGGTGACACACGCTAATACCACTGAGCCTGGTGTGGCCAATACGTCACGCATGCGCACAACCATTTCGATTTTTCTTTTGAGGATGTATATTGCTTTGACGTCTTGACAAAAATCAGAATGAAGAACTGACACTTTTTGCAGTGCTGTTGCTCTGGAATGGTATTGCTGTTGGTTTTTTTTTTGTTTGTTTGATTTTTTTTTTTTTTGCAAAATGTTGGTAAGAAAAACCAAGGCATCAAATCTAGGGGCCCTGAAAACCATAACTCGGACACAAAAACACATCAGACCGGCTTATGCTCAGGCGTTCAAGTTGAAAAGGTTAAGTGCAACAGAGGGTACCCCGTTTCAAGGCCTTTTAGTACCAAGATCACCCATCTCTTCCATATCGGTGATTTGAAGGTGTTTGCAGCCTTCCAGAGCAAGTGAACTTGGTACTTTCTGGCTTTGAAAGGCTACCGCCTTTCTGTCGCACTTAACTCTTTTTTCGCAGAGATGGGGTTCTTCAGTCTCCACTGTAGGAAAATTTGTTCTCAGACTGAGATGAACGAGTTTTAATCTCAGTAGCTTTCAAGCCTTTCTCTTTCTAATCAATTCAGACAAAAAGCAACGATTCTGTTTGGCTGAGAGCAATGCCATTCAAGGGCAACAGCCGAGTGCAAAGCGTGTCGGCAGGTCTTTATTCTAATTAGCTATAAGGTCAAAGGATCCCAATTAAACTTGAGCTCTTTATGCCGTAAAACTTTGAATAGACGTAAAAGTCACTGCTTACGAGCCGAGTGGCCTAACAGCCCGTCGCTTATCTCCGGTTTCCTTAGCATGAAGCGACTAGGAGTATTTATACTCCCCCCTCGATGGGATGCTAGTCCATCGCAGGCTTACCCCCAGCATTTCGCCGGTACCCATTTATACACCTGGGTGGAGTGAGGCACCGTGAGAGTAAAGTGTCTTGCCCAAGAACAGAACACAATGTCCCCGGCCAGGACCCGAACCTGGACCACTCGATCCGGAGTCGAGCACTCTAACCATGAGGCCACAATGCCTCCCAAAACTCATACCAAAATTAATGTCAGGCGCCATTTATTAGCTCGGAAAATGTTCCAAATCAAATCATTAAATTTGTTCGTATTGTTGCACTTCTGAAAATCTATTTTCTAACTGTAGCCGGGAGCTTCTTCTGTCCAACAAATCTTTTTGATTTTTTTTTTTTTTTTATGAAAGCTATCCCGAACTCCACACTATATAACACTTTACTGAAGAAAAGGCCGCGCAAGTAAATAATATACGGTATGAATATGCAGAGCAGTCTTACTAAGGAAAAAATTCTGATGTAGAATGATACCAAGAGATCACGAATACTTGTCCAAAACAACACGAAATTATATACAGTCAACTCTCTCATAGCGACAACTTCTCGTAAGCGACCACCTCCCGTAAGCGACCACTTCGTAAAGAACCGTTCTGTCTCTCAGTTAAATACTGTTCCCAGAGCTCTCTCGTAAGCGACCACCACTCAAATTTCTAAAGCGACCGCGACCACTTTTTAGGCCAGAAATTTGACATATTCTTTTGTTTTCTGTTTCTGGTAAGCGACCACCCAACATAATCATGTATGATCGTTAGTGAATCACTACTCAGAAGTGACAAAAGTTCAATTTCTAATGACGCTACCCCGGACTGCTGACAGGTAATAACAGTTTACATTAATTGTTACAGTGATCTATTTGCCTAATTTTAGCTGATTAGGCAATATGTTTATGTAATTAATTGATTAATCCAGTGTTAGACTTATTTTGTTGATCTTTCCCGAAAGCGACCACCTCCCGTAAGCGACCCATTACCAGAAATTTAAGACAAAATGGCAGACCCAGACTCGACCCAGACCTTCCGCTCTCTAAGAATGGCCGCCGATCGTTATAGAGAAATGTATGGAGAAAATTGAAGAAGTGGAAATTTCAGATCTAAAGTGGCATACACGACATTTGCCGACCTCTAAATGTGAAGTGTACGTACCATATCATTATTTACGGTAGTTTTGGTCTCTCGAAAGTTCGCCAACGTGCCGCCAACAACACATTTTACGAACGGCTGTTACAGTTCCTTGAGCTCTCTAATTCTTTCAAAAAAGCTCAGAGGTGCCTACCTTCCCTCCACATTTTAGAACATTTCGTTGATGTGAATCCTTGGTGCCGACCTCTCTAATCGTCGATCGAAGTTCAAACTTTAAAACGTGATAAAAATCAGCCTTTATCCATTCCCCAAATTGCCGCCCAAATTGCGATAAAAGAGGTAAAAATACATCCATTTCTGCGATAAAAGCGGTACAAAACGCACCACTGCGCTTATTATTCCTTGTGAAAAGTAGGGTTTCTGTCTCCAGTTTGTTTTGATCGCCATCTTTACAGGTGGGTACTTCATATATGATCATTATTATACAGAATATCGCTGGCTAAGTATACTGTGGGCCCTGATTTTTGAAAATTATTTTTACTCTGCCAAGTCACACGCATGAAACGAAGTTGTTTCTTCTCTCTAAAATCGTCATTCGAACAGGAGCCCAGACTCTAGTTTCCCCTTTTTCATTCTCCCTTGTATTGACAACCTCAAAAAAGAAATTAAATTGATTCAGATCCTTTGATAGTGTGTTATTTCAGTCCTTGTTTTTTCTATGTACTGCTTTCTTTATGCCGCCATCTTGATAATTTGAAACCGCGTGCCAAATACTTCGCGGGCGCAAAATGTCGCCGATTTCTGGTAATGCACTTTGTCGTGCACCAAGGGTGGTCGCTTACGAGAGAGTTGACTGTATATTAATACTAATTTCTCATTAAGGCGTATCATGTTATGCATCACTAAATTCGCTGTTTAAAATAAGTGGAAACTTTTTCTTTTTTAAAACCCCTTATTTTGACTTTCTACTAGTTAAGGAAAACTTACTGCAGAAAGTCTTAGGCTCGACTGCTGCCATTTGAGAGCAATTCCTCTGAGTCGGATAATTTATTTCGAGCAACCCCGATTGACCATTGATCGAAAAAAGATCTTTTCACCGAGCAAGTTGTATGTAATTGGAACATGACTCATATATTCATAAGGTGAAGCTACAAGTAAAAATGAACGACTTACCAGTTTTGATCCAAAGGGATGCTTTTCAAAGGCGAAAGTCTCGTCTGAGGTCAAGCAATCGCTTCGTAACTCTAAAAATTTCAATTTGCTGTGGTTATCCACTACCAAGTATCTCTATAATAAAAGTTCTCAAAAAAGGTAACATATAAAACAGGAATTCAATTGAAGAACAAGAAGTCACTCCTTAATCGATCTAACTGTGCAATTTAATGAGGCAGTTCAACACGGATCTAGATGAAATGACTGGTACTCCCAATACGTAATTGTTGCATTGCTCCGAACTACTCATGGCTTAATCCTATGAGAATCAAGTTGTTATGGGAACGGAAGCATATAAGGCTCTAATCTTGCTTAGCTTTAAAGGTGCTGTATCACGAAATTCAGCCAAATCTCAATTGTAACCAACTCAAGCAAAAAGTCAGAATAACAACTTTAAATATTGAAAGATGGTTTGAATAAAACAGCAAAAGGAGGCAGAGATAAGCAAATATTAAAACTGAAGAAGATTTAAATGGCTTGCGATTTGGGTTTTTGCAAACAAACAGTTTTTTAAAAAGTTTATCTCAGTTGTTTGTAACTTAAATTATGTATGCTCGACAGACAGTTTTTGTGGTCACAAAGCTTTCCGTTGTGTTCTTTAAAAGTGATCCAGTCTGGGCTAACGAAGTTAAGTTGCATAGCGGGTAGGGGCGACTAATTGGTTAAACAACACAAAATCAACACTGCACTGCCGTATTGCAGCCCCTTTAAGCGAGGCCTCAAATTAAAGCCCCGAGGGGAGAGACTAATAGCTTCACTTCACTTCACTTAGGAGCAAGGACGGCACAGTCGCTTCGTTCGCGGCCATGTTGTAAGAGGTCCTGAGTTCGATTCCCGGATCTCGCATCCTTGTTTCGACTTCTTTCCTTTCCGTGTAGCTAAGTAGCTTTAAATACCCCTAAAACGGAGCACTGATGGAGAGGGTGGAGAAAAATGAGCGAACCGTCGACCACAGGTTTGTCGGTTGAATTACTGTTACGAGTTATCGACGTTAAATATGGTTACTTTACTTTACTTACTTTTACTTCACTTCATACATAATGAGATTATCGATGTACAACTGAGCAAAGCACAGAAAGCAGTGTGTTTCGATCAAACAGCAAACGAATAATTAACTAGAAGTTTCTCATTGCCTTGCATTGTCGTCGTTGGAACGGGTAGAGACGCAACAAGGAATGCAGCTGCAAATAATTTACTTGAAGGATAAACAATCGATGGTTTGCACGTGACGTCACGGCGGTCATAGACCGTATTCATAAATGGCGGTCACATTTATAATTCTTTTGTCCACGTGCAAATTAGCCTACCAAGCCTCATTTTAGAGCAAAAATTCTTTTCAATTCATTGTATGGTATCGAGGCTTGGTAGGCTAATTTGCACTTTCACAAAAGAATTATAAATTGGCCGCCATTTATGAATAAGATCTATGTTGGTGTACAGAACAATGCAGTGACTTTATTATTATGCAAAAATTGTGAGACCACATTCTATTGTTTTGTACACCAACATGGCCGTCTCATCACGTGGATGCAAACCAAGAATATCGGTAGATTGTTTGCCTGCGTGCGTAAGTCACAACTGAATGACTATCAGACCGAAAAAAAATTACCGACATATTTTGTTGCTTCAATTTTAAGAATAGAGAATCAAAACAACAGGAAACAAGTAAAGAAGTAGTCAGAACTCGTTCGCTACGCATAAATTACTTGCTGATATTAGTTGATACTAGATTTACCAAGTACGAAGAAAAATGACTGACGGCTGAATCTTTCTTCCAGATTCTGACTCCGAAGACCGCTTTTTGTTTACATATGAAATACATGTTGAGTGCTACTTCTTTTGATAGCAACTATTTATTGAAGTGAACTTTAACGGCCGGAAATCTGTAATTTTATGATTAAAGTGTTCATTGAAGCGTTTAGTTAGTTGAGTTGATTGTCATTCGTGGCGGCATTGAACGAGTTATTAAAGTGATAAATGTGTTATCAAAGTGCTCTCGTCGCTTCGAGACTCGGACAATTTTGTCAAAACTTTCAAAATACGCATCAAAATAACCCTTAATCGCCCCCAGCCCATTCCATTACGTATGCTAAGCACTGAGTAGTGATGAGCAACTTAATTACAATTGTTGGTCCAAAGGAAATGCTTACTGATGCGATGTCAGCAATTGGCTTCCTCAGCAAAGACAAATGACTATAAAATCATGATTTGATGTGATTATTTAATGATCAAGTCTCACGACAAAACCCCCATTATTTTGTGAAAAAGTTGTTACTCCTACAAACGCAATTCTTTAAACTTAGGCATATCTTAAAGTATAACTATGGTAGAACTGGAACGGTGAAATTAAAAGTTAAAATTAACGCCGAGAAGTTAGTTCAAACTTTTATGAGCGAGTTTGACACGGATCGATACAAAATGACTTCATTAATTAAATAGTCAATGGTACCATTCCACCGAGCCGCACAAGTAAATTTGTAAACAACACGTGATTTGAGAGAATCCGGAATGAAATCCTTTGGGCTAAAAATGTTGCACAGTTTGAATGGAGAGAAAATTACTTTAACATTTAAATCCATGCAATACTTGTTGATAATAGATGAAATTTTCTTTCTGGTATAAGATGAATAGAAACCGATGTAAGGTAGTTTGTAAAAATGGCAGTTGGATACATGATGTTTAGGGGCTTCTTTTGTAGTAACATTTCTAAGATAACCTTGAACGGACTTGTAACCAACTGGGAAACATGTTACGTTTCAAAATAGTAGTTAGAGTATTGATATCGTTTTGAAAACCCTGAGTAGTGTTGTTAATTTTATATGCCCTGTCGATGAGAGTTTTAATTAACCCTAATTTGTACTGAAAGGGAGTAAAACTGAAATAATTTGTAAGTAGGCCAGTGTAAGTCTTTTTTTCGAAAAACAGAAGTGATACAAGAACATTCATTGTTACTTGATCTCTCCTTGGATAATAATACATCTAAAAACGGCAATTTGCCATCTGTTTCTGTTTCCATTGTAAACTTAATGTTGGGATGGCATTTGTTAAGGTATTGAAAAAACATATCTGCATCATGAGAATTTTGAAAACAACAAATAATGTCATCTACGTATCTGCGATAATATAATACTTGGATACCGGTGTATTTTTCCAACCAAAGCCTTTCATAATGACCCATGAAGAAATTGGCTGATACAGGGACTAAAGGTGAACCCATTGCCACTCCATCTATTTGATCGTAAAAACAGCCATTGAATAAAAAATGAGTGTGGCTAGTAGCAAAATTGAAGAGTTGTTTAAGATGAACTTTACTTAGTTTTAGGTCAGGATTCATGTTACCATCAGTTATGGCGTTGACAGCTAAATCAATTGTCTCAGATAAAGGGATATTTGTAAAAAGGCTAGTGACATCACAGGAAACTAGAAACTTGTCGCTGAAATCAAACTGTTGAATCTCTTGGACAAAAGATAACGTATCTGTTGCACAAAACTCTGAAGATATGTGGGGTTTAAGCAAAGAACAAAGATACTTAGCTAAGTTGTAATTGTAAGTGCCTATAGATGACACATTGGGTCTGAAAGGAGGTGTGATAGACTTCATTGGCTTTGGTCTTCAGTATCCGAATAGATGCCTCTTGAGGTCATCATGGAGAAGTTCAAATGTCGTGAATACTTGACTCTTGCTTACATGCGGAAGTTTTTTGGCAAATGTAAGACGAAATTTCAAAATATCAAGTTCTTCGTCACACAGCTTATAAGACGAGATATGGATACCTTAGTTGTAACGAACATTTAATCTACAAAGAATCATTGTATTGATAGCTATATATATAGATATATATACGTATTATCTTGTAAAATTTTTAATGTTACACTAGCTATGGCTGAAGATGATGTTTGAAACATCGAAACATGTTCCGTAAATTCAAAAGTGTGGTTGTATTTTTTAAAATATTAGTAACACTTGTGCTATCCAGACCATTTGGAAAAGATATATATATATATATATATATATATAAAGATGAATTCCTGGAGTCGGACTAGTTCAAAAACATTTAATTGCTACTCGGAGTTTCATGCTTCTAATGAAGCAATCATTGCTTCATTAGAAGCATGAAGATTGCTTCATTAGAAGCATGAAACTCCGAGTAGCAATTAAATGTTTTTGAACTAGTCCGACTCCAGGAATTCATCTTTATTCACAGCTCTGGTTTAACCATCGAGCACTTTTATAGCAGATGAAGTCTTCAATTTTTCCACTGGCAGTTATATATATATATATAGGGAGTCTGTAAGTCGATTTTCTCGTGGAACAGTGCTCAATACGTTATATATATATATATATATATATATATATATATATATATATATATTATATATTCAAGATAGATAATTTACTTACTTTCTCGATGTGCAAGGAGCGAATAAAGGGGCCGGCAGTATCGTTCGATCAAACAACAAAGAAATAATTTATTATATCCAGCAAGTTAATGTTACTAACTTAGTACCCTGCGATGTTCCTGTTTAGAATCGTTTGAGCGGGAATAATTAATCCTGCTGCAAATAAATTAATGGGTACTTAAGCAATGCTGGTAGATCCTTTGGACACTCATTCACAACTAAATGATCGTGATCACTTCAGAAAATAAACATAAAAGGAATTTTGACAAAGATACTAATTTTAATCCAAAATGCAGAGAAAATAACAGAAGACAACTGAAAAGTAATCAGAACTGGTTTATTACACAAAAATTACCTGTTCTTATAATTGAGCAACGAGTAACAACGAGCAACTCACCAAATGGATACTAATTGTCGTGAAGTCCTCAATGACGAGACACCCTGCAATTATGATCTAAATGTGATTATCCCTTGTCAGATCTGGAGGTATTAAAACATCATCTTGCACTAAAGCTTTTCAAGCATTCTTAACACAAATTAATCATTTATGTCTAGTACGCAAAAAGAGTAGAACCAGAGTGAAAAAAACTGAAAAGTTCTTGAGAGAAGTAAAAAATAGAACAGGAAGAACAACAAGTCATTTCATACTCGAGCAAACTGTGCAAATCAAATGACTGTTATCCAAATAGTTAATTGTTCCATGGCTCCGGACTACTCATGATCATGGCTTAATCCTACGAGGGACAAGTTGTCATAGGAACGGAAATATATGAGGCTCTAATCTTGGTTAGCTTTAAAGGTGCTGTCTCACGAAATTTAGCCAAATTCAGCCACTGTAAACTGGCAACCAAATCAAGCGAAACATAAAAATAACTACTTTAACTACTTAAAACATTAGCTAAACATTAAAGGATGGTTTCAATAAAACAGCAAATACATGAGGAGGCAGAGATGGGCAAAACTGAAGATTAAAATGGATTGGTATTTGGGTTTGTGCAAACTGTTCTCCCTAACAGTTTTCTTAAAGTTTATCTTTGTTGTTTGTAACTCAAATTATGTATCCTTGACAACATCTTTTGCGACGAAGCTTTGCGTTGTGTTTAAAAATAATTTCTGGGGCAACGTTATGTTGCATAGCGGGTAGGGGCGAGTAATTGGTAAAACTACAGAAAATCAACTGCACTGCGGGGAGACATTAAAGATGTCTTATGGCTAAAATCTTCAATGCATCCTTAATAGTCTTTTGCGCTGTACCTCCCTCCAGTTTGAATACTCTGAACCTCTCACTGTTCATGAAAAATTCAAAAATCTGTCGATTTACTTACTTTCTTGTTGACAAAGAAAGAATAGTGGGTAGTATAGTTCGATCACACTACAACTGAACAAATTATTAACTTTATCCAGCAAGCAAATATGACGACTAATTACCTTGCAATTTTCCTCGTTAAACCTGTTGAACAGCAATAATAAATCTGGCTGCAAATAGAGTGAGAGAACGGAAGCAATATTAGTAGATTGTTTGCATTCGTGTTAGTCTCACACCACACCTTCAATCTGATACCCGATACGAAAACTCACAGAAACTTATTCTACTTGAGAAAAACTAGGGATATGTAATTTACTTACATACTCTCTCGATGTACAATTGAGCTAAGAATCGGAAGGCAGCGTTGTTCCATCAAAGAAGAAACAAACAATTACCTATACCCAAAAGGCGAAAAGGGTTAACTACTTTGTAATATCCTTGTTGGAACTCAGGGGTTCACTAGCAACAAGGAATCCGGCTACAAATAAATTACTTAATTAAGGGAGAGGCAATATCGGCAGATTGTTTGCGTGTGTGCAACAGTTAAAAGTGAATGACGGTGACCACTTAAATTTTTTTATTCAAATGTGCCAACCACAGGAACAAAAAACCCTTTGTTTAGATAGCCAATGAGGCTCTGGTTGGCACATTAATGACAATAGGTGACGTCAACGATATTTTCCCTATACCGACATACTTTCTTGCTTTACCTTAAAGTATAGAGAAAACAACAGAAAGCAAGTACACTGTAATCAATCAATCTAAGTCAATTCTCGGTTTTCACATGACGTCACGACCGCCATGTTGGTGCCCCTAAACAAAGAAAAGGCGGCCATGTTGGTGCCCCGACCAAATCCTCCGGGAATTTAACTCTATTATTATGCAAACGCTTCCTTTTGTTTTCGTTGAAAAACATGGCTGTTGATCACGTGAGTGAAAACCAGCAATAGCATTACTAATCAGAACTCGTTCGATACGTATACATTACTTGTTCACATTACTAAGTTTAACACTGAGTTTTGATAAGCAACCTACTGCTGTCGGTCCAAAGGGGTCACGTACTAATTGATGTGAGGTGAGCAATTGGCTTCCTCAACAAAGGCAAATGATTCATGATTTGATCTGTTCATTACACATGCATGATCAAGTCTCGCCGCCGATGAAATAATCACGTTATGCATAGGTTTATGCTTTTTATAATTACCGCGCATTTCAACTGGAAAGGCGAAGGTTAAAATAAACGCCGAGAGGGTTGTTCAAAGTCGATCAAAGTCTGTATTAAACTTTGTGAGCGAGTTGACACACGTCGTCGCTATAAAAGTAGTCCGTGCATTTCACCGAACCGACGGTGTTACAGTCCTAAAAGAAGCTGATATCACCCTGCTTTATATTAGCACTTAAATTATTTACCTATCGATTCTCCACAATTGGAGTAACTGCAGAATACCCCGCCATTTTGAAGCTGCACCTCTGAAAAGGCTGGATACGCAGATACGCAGTCGAAAGTACCACCCCTCCCCAAGTAAACTTCTAAGTAGTATGTTGTGAAGTGGATACGCGGATACGCGGATACGCAGTCGAAAATACCTCTCCTCCCCAAGTAAACTTCTAAGTATATTGTGAAGTGGATACGCGGATACGCGGATACGCAGTCGAAAATACCACTCCTCCCCAAGTAAACTTCTAGGTATATTGTGAAGTGGATACGCGGATACGCGGATACGCAGTCGAAAATACCACCCCTCCCCAAGTAAACTTCTAAGTATATTGTGAAGTGGATACGCGGATACGCAGTCGAAAATACCACCCCTCCCCAAGTAAACTTCTAGGTATATTGTGAAGTGGATACGCGGATACGCGGATACGCGGATACGCAGTCGAAAATACCACCCCTCCCCAAGTAAACTTCTAGGTATATTGTGAAGTGGATACGCGGATACGCAGTCGAAAGTACCACCCCTCCCCAAGTAAACTTCTAAGTAGTATGTTGTGAAGTGGATACGCGGATACGCGGATACGCAGTCGAAAATACCACCCCTCCCCAAGTAAACTTCTAGGTATATTGTGAAGTGGATACGCGGATACGCAGTCGAAAGTACCACCCCTCCCCAAGTAAACTTCTAAGTAGTATGTTGTGAAGTGGATACGCGGATACGCGGATACGCAGTCGAAAATACCACCCCTCCCCAAGTAAACTTCTAGGTATATTGTGAAGTGGATACGCGGATACGCAGTCGAAAATACCACCCCTCCCCAAGTAAACTTCTAAATATATTGTGAGAACCAAACCGCAAAATTTCGCGAGAGTGCTTAGGCCTAATCACTGAAACGATCGCTTAGGCTTAAACGAGTGCTTTCTTCTTCACACGATGTCGTGAAAAAGTGTAGTTAACCGAAGCGTAAAATGAAAGCTAAAATTCTACGAGATTGCTTAGGCCTAATCACTGAAGCGAGTGTTTACTAGGCTTAATCAGTAAACGAATGCTTTCTTCTTCACACGATCTCGTGAAAAGTGCAGTTAACCGAACCGCAAAATGAAAGCTAAAATTTTACGAGATTGCTTAGGCCTAATGACTGAAACGAGCGCTTAGGCTTAATCAGTAAACGAGTGCTTTCTTCTTCACACGATCTCGTGAAAAATTGTAGTTAACCGAAGCGTAAAATGAAAGCTAAAATTCTACGAGATTGCCGTTAGGCCTAATCACTGAAACGAGCGCTTAGGCTTAATCAGTAAACGAGTGCTTTCTTCTTCACAGATCTCGTGAAAAATTGTACTTAACCGAAGCGAAAAAAGAAAGCTAAAATTCTACGAGAGTGCTTAGGCCTAATCACTGAAGCGAGTGTTTCCTGCTTTCTTCTTCACACGATGTCGTGAAAATGTGTAGTTAACCGAAGCGTAAAATGAAAGCTAAAATTCTACGAGATTGCTTAGGCCTAATCACTGAAACGAGCGCTTAGGCTTAATCAGTAAACGAGTGCTTTCTTCTTCACACGATGTCGTGAAAATGTGTAGTTAACCGAAGCGTAAAATGAAAGCTAAAATTCTACGAGAGTGCTTTGGCCTAATCACTGAAACGAGCGCTTAGGCTTAATCAGTAAGCGAGTGCTTTCTTCTTCA
>OX421457.1:3559084-3566584 GCA_949126865.1 Montipora capitata | reverse complement strand
AACAGAAGAAATTTGGGTTTTAATATAAAATAATGAGTTTGTGCCTATTGTATATGCAAGGTAATTGCCATTATTTCCACCACAGTGCAGATGAAGGCTTGCTGATAATGCAACAAAATCCGAAACCTTGTTTGTTCTTGCAATGTGATGACTGATACCACTCCAGACCATTTTCGGTTTTCATCTCCAAAGGTAGAACTCTTTCAAAACTCTGTGACGATGAAATTGCATTCTCATGCAATTAATCTTGATATGCAATAGTGCATTCACTAAGTGTCTCCGACTGAGTTTCTGTAAATGTATGTTAATTAAGGCTAAAGACAGTGGCTTCCTTGCCTTGGATATGGAGTTGCTTCACCAGATGATTTCTCTGCAAACTTGGCTCTTGATAAATCTTAACAGCTTCACGAGTCATCTCTGGAAAATCTTTTTTCAGGTCAATAACATATTGTCGGTAATACAAGAAACATGATAACTTAACGTAAACAAATGTCCACGCTGGAAGCAAGAGCTAGAATATGGGCAACCCGTAAAGATAAGCGGCGGAGCCACGAGTAAATTTTCTATCTTTCATGTACGTTGCCTTTCCAGAAATAATCACGTACGTCTGAATGCCGAAGATGACGATGCTCATTATAGTAATTCCTACTATCATTCCTATGGCGATAACTGTGGTTACAGGCATCATGATGGTCCAAGTGCGCAAGCGCTGATACAGTACTTCGAAAAAAAAAATGAAAGAAAAAAGAAAAGAGGAAGGGAAACGAAATAAAGAGAATTTAAAAGAAATGGGCTGGGCAATTGGTCGTGGAGCTTTATAGTATGAAGTCTAGGGATCGAAACATTACCATTTTATCTTTTGCAATTAAATTGAATTCGAGATTTCATGATTATTTGAAAATTCAAGAATGCGGTTGTGCTTTCGTTAGCAACTTATACTCAAGTGGCTACCCAGCTTTGTTACTGTCACAGATACCAGTACACAAGTTGATCAAACACGCAGGTGTTTGTGGCGGGAGGGAGGGGGAGTCTGGTAAATGGAGCGCTTTCAATTTATGGTTTGGATCGCTGACAATGTTATCAAAAAGCTTGCTGCATAGTACGTAATGATGCTCCAAAGTGGGTGTTACCCCTACCTCTATTGCCGAGTTGCCCTTTCCTGAAGTTATAATTGATATCGCTCTTTTCTCGAGTGCTACGAGCTCGTTCTTTAAGTACTGGGGGAGACTGTGGAAAAAGATAGGTGCTGCATAATCTATAACAGATTACCATGGTACTATAATATATCGTGTACTATTAGAGGCACATATTACGCAAAGACAACCTGAATCTCCTGGAAAACAAAACAGCTCAGTTGACAGTTAAGTAATAAGACACTGTCAAGTTACGTACGCAAAGCGTGGCTATTTTTTTGGATCTCATTTCATGGCGATAGACCTAATCGGCAACTCAATGTTGTACCCATTTCAAACCCTTTGGGAATACAACGTTTTGTTCCAGGTATTACATTTAAATATGAATGCTACATTAATCTTAATCCCGGGAGATTTGAATTGGGTACAACATTGAGTTAGCCGATTAGATCTATGCGGCCAAATGTACACGAAATTGAAGGGAATAAAACCTGTAACAGAAAGAGAAGTTAGATAAATAGGGGTAAAACTAATGAAGGCTGTGACGTCCCATCCTAAATGGTTTATCGTCAAGAAAGCTTGATGAGTTACAACTGAAGTCGAGATGAATGGGACAGCTCTTGTAGGGAAAAAATTGACGAGCTGATCTGGACTTCACGAAAAGGGTTTGCAAACGAAGAAGGATTCTCCTTACCAATGTACAAGAGGGGACGGCTGTCGAGGTAGTATCTATCTATCATCTATATATCTATCTACTTTCTGCCTACGTACCTACCCCCTAGCAACCTTAACCTACCTTCCTACTTACTTACCCACAGGGGCGGATCTAGGGGGAGGGTGCAGGGGGTGCGCACCTCCCCCCTTCCCCTCCTCCCTGAGATGACCTGAGGCTTTTTAATATAACTGTCACCAGTCAGGTGCGCCATTCCTTAGTGGTGCACCCCCTTCTTAAGAAAAAATCCTGGATCCGCCCCTGGCCTACCTACCTAACCACCCACCCACCCACCTACTTACCTACCTAACCACCCACCCACCCACCTACCTACCTACCAACCTAAGTAAACCTACCTACCTTTTTGCCAAAAAAAATTAAAATCTAATGCCAAAAATTAGGAAAACCGTAACAAATACTAAAACCAAAGCCAGACGTTTTTCGGCGCAAAAACCAAAAAACCCTGTTTAAGGAAGTGGTCAAAACTAAAAATCCCAAAACCCTTCCTTTTACAGCCCCTGAGAAAACAAAAACCGTTTTGTGCTATACCTCTGTGGAAAAATATGTAAGAAACGGCTGCTTGGAAATGTCTAGTGCTACTTTCACCAAAAATTAAATTCTTCTTTTCCTTTAGATTTCAAAACTATGTTAACTAAACACTAAGTGAGTCAAGTTTTAAGCCTCGATTTCAAAATGACAACAGTTTATTTTAACTGAAATTTTCCTATTTAATGATCTGCTATTACTAACTTTATGAGTCGAGGAGAAAATGACGTTAACAACCGCTTTAACAATGTAAACCGTGTTACTGAACTTGGCTGAATTAATACGCAGCGTGGGAGTTTTGGGCTCTCAGACTTTTAAACTCTTGTTTTGCATATATAATAAGCTCTTCTTTCGTTATAAAAATCGAGGGCTGTTCGTTTTTCCGGTATTCATTGTAGCCACAAATTGTAAGTTTTCTGATGATTGGGTAGCTTCTGTTAACTCTGAAAAGTGTAAATTTGTCGAAAATAAATTAAAGCTCCATATTTTAATGGGCACTGTTGTTTACTTTGACCAATAGAAGCGCAACAGCTGTAGATTACGTTATCCCCGTCTCATGGTCTTTGTTTTTTCTACGTGACATGTCTTTGTCCTTTCCTCTCTGCTCCTACGGTGCAATGCTCTAACCAACGTCGAAATGAGCTATGGAGCCACACAGTTGACATGCAAACAAGTTCCAATTCGGTACAACTTGCGCTAATGAAGACATATTTTTTCGATCGATGTTAAATCGGGGTTACTCGGAATAATCCGAATGCCGCTTGGCAGGCCGAGAGTCGACACCTACGTTTTCCGGAAGTGAGTTCTCCTTAAATATTAGAAAGTCAAATTATTTGATTTTCCCAAAGATAAACCAAAAAATTAGACTCTCATATATTTCCGTTTCCCATAACAACTTGACCCTCCTAGGGTTAAGCCATGCGTATACAAAAATTTTGGTTTTATCAACGGAGTTGATAATGTAAATTGGCCACCGTACAGAGATTCTAAAAGCTCTTTAATGGCCAATACGGTCAATTTACATTACGGTACGGTGAAAAAATTACACTATCAACTTTCCCACCGACGCAGCACCACAGTTTCTTTAGAAACTACCCCCCTTAAGCCATGTGTAGTTTGGTGCAATGGAACAATTAAGTATTTGGAAAACAGTCATTTGATCTCGACACGTGTGGAGACGCCCCATTAATTTGCACAGTTTGCTCGAGAATGAAATGACGTTCCATTATATTTGTTACCTCTCGTAAAAGCTTTTCAGTTATTTTTCTTGTTGGCCGCTCAGGTTCTCAGGCTCTGTGTGCGTGGGCGTAAATGATTTGTGTTATAGCGTAACGGAAAGTTAACACGCCTTTTCCTAAAAGTTAATGTCTTACCGACAGACTTGTGTCGGACATTATGCCGTTACCTTACATCATTTACAATTGCAAGACATTGTTTTGATTACTAGGACACGAAGGGTTCCCTTTTTCTGTTTTTAGTTCAAAGTGATTGTAAGCCGTTTCTAGGAAACTGAGATTGCAAGTTTGTGATTGGCCGGAAAATTGAAAGAATTGCAAAACACGAAGAACAATTCAATCGTGGAGAATATACAAGTAAATAATTTAAGCGCCAACAAACAGAGTGATATCTCTGCTTGTTTTCTAAAGGACTGTAACATCATCGGTTCGGGGTAATGGTAGCATAGACTATTAGCCGCCCCTTAAGGTTCTCTCTGATTTAATTATTCCTCCAGTCTTAATCTCGTTCAAAATCATTACCCAAAGTCCTCTCTTAAAAAGCAAGATCATCGAGGGTTACTTTGAGATATGAATAAGTTAACGTGAATTGCGTTTTTAAAACGGAAAACGTCTGCCCAACATGATGGTTTGTAGTGAGACTTTAATAAACACATCAAGTCATAATTTCAGGGTCATTTGTCTTTGTCGAAGAAACTTATCGCTAATCTCACGTTAATAAGCATTCCTTTGGACCGACAATTGTAATTAAGTTGCTCATCACTACTCGGGGGGCGATTTAAGCATTCATTTCATGCGTATTTTTAAAGTGTTCACAAAACTGCCCGAATCTCGAAGCACCGAATGCAATTTGGAAAGCTTTGAAAATACGAGTGAAATTAATCCTACATGCCTATCACATTATTTATTGAGGGAAGCTTGTTCATTGCCGCGACAAATGACAATCAACTCAACTGACCAATCGGTTCAATAAACACTTTAACCTTAAATTAAAATTACAGATTTCGTTCGATCAAAGCTCACTTTAAGAAAATGTTGCTGTCAAAAAAACTAGCGCTTAAAATGTATTTTATATGTACCAAAAGCAGTTTTATCAGAGTCAGAATCTGGAAGAAAGATTCTCTTGTAAAATCGGAAGCCTGCGAACGCAGAAATAAATACGTCTGCGTTCGAAGCCTATAAAATCGGTTGCTCTTGCAGAAAAAGTGTTAACCAATCAGGATCAAGTTACAAGTGCCCTAGTGATTTAGAAAAAATGCCCTCTGTCTCAGCCAATCAGCATTTAGTCATTGTTCTCCGTATTTGATAAACTTAGTGATATAAACAAGTAATTTATGGGAGGCGAACGAGTTCTGACTACTTATTTGGGTAAGTTTTGATTCTCTCTGATTAAAATCGGAGCGAGAAAGTATGTCGATACTGTTTTTGCGTTTATGTTGTAAAACAGTCTCATGGTCATTCAGTTGTGACTGACGCACGCACGCAAACAATCTACCGATATTGTTTATCTTTTTAAGTCGTTTATTTTTAGCTGGTTTCCTTGTTGCGTCTCAACCCGTTGGAAGGAGGACATTGCAAGGCAATGAGGCACTTCTAGTTTATTATTCGTTTGTTGTTTGATCGAAATATTTATACAGTGCTTAATTTTGTTCTTTGCTCAGTTGTACAACGAGAATCACATAATGTCTCCTTAACGTCTTCACTGTCCAGTACTCATTGTTTAATAACAAGTAAGTAATTTATGCATAATAATACACTGTATAAGCAAGAAAGTATGTCGGTATTGTTTTTCCGATTTTTTTGTAAAGCGGTCACAGTCAAATAGTTTCACGCAAACAATCTTGACTACCAATATTGCTTATCCCTTGAGTAATTTATTTGTAGCCGGATTCCTTGTTGCTACTGAGCCTGTTCCAAGGGCATTGCAAGGTATTTAAGCCTTTTCGCCTTCTGGGTATGTGTAGTTATTGTTTGCTGTTTGATCGAACTACACTGCCTTCTATTCTTTGCTCAATTGTACATCGAAAAAGTAAGTAAGTTCCAGTTTTTCTTATCCGGGTTAGACTTCAAATGGAAGGTGTGACATGAACCCCTTATCTTTTTTGCAGCCGGATTCCTTATTCCTTCTCAAAAGTTTAACAAGAAACATTGCAAGGTAATCAGGCATATCATATTTCGCTAGCTCGATACAGTTAATCATTGGTTTGTTGTGTGATTTTGCCCTCCATTTAATTTCCTTGCACATCAAGGAAGCAAATAAATGAATAGATGTTCATTGATTTTTTTTCGTGACCAAAGTGAGAGTACTAGTTTCAGAGTTTCTCATCCGTCTAGATTCAAACTGGAGAGAGTTACGACGCAAAAGATGCAGTGAACAATTTAGCCATAAGACGTATTTTATGCCTCATCGCCTTAAAGCCACATGCAACTAAGAGCTGCATCATGGCAGCCCAGTTTATTTTCTGTAGTTTTACCAATTACTTACCCATACCCGCTGTGCAAACATAACGTTACCCCAAAAATTAATTTTAAACACAATGCAAAGCTTCGTGACAAAAAGATGATGTCGACCATACATAATTTGAGTTACACGCAACAAAGAAAAAACCGTTAGCTACAACAGTTTGCACAAACCCAAATTCAAATCCATTTTAATATTCTTCAGTTTTGCCCATCTCTATACTACCTCCTTTTGCATTTGCTGTTTTATTGAAACCATCCTTTATTTTTTTTCAAGTAGGTATATTTACCGGGTCCGCTTGATTTAGTTGCCAGTTTAAAGTGGCTGAATTTGGCTAAATTTCGTGACACAGCACCTTTAAAGCTAACCAAGATTAGAGCCTCATATATTTCCATTCCTATAACAACTTGACCCTCAATGAAACAATTGACTATTTCGATAACAGTCATTTGCTCTCGATTCATGTTAAACAGCCCTCATTACTCATTTTCGTCTGGTTGAAAACATGGGTCATCAAAGTCCCATGAAACTAATTAACTTTTCTGGACTTACATTTATAGCAACGTGGCTTACAATATCTCACTTTACAATATAGGCAAGAAAGCATGTCGGTATTGTTTTTACAATTATTTTGTAAAGCGGACACAGTCAAATAGTTGCATGCAAACGATCTACCGATATTGCTTACCCCTTGAGTAATTTATTTGTAGCCGGATTCCGTGTTACTACTGAACTTGTTGCAAGGTCATTGCAAGATACTTAAACCTTTTTCGCCTTCTGGGTATACGTAGTAATTTGTTTGCTCTTTGATCGTATTTGATCGTACTACACTGCGGCATGCCTTTTATTCTTTGCTCAGTTGAACATCGAAAAAGTAAATAAGTAAATCACATATGTTTTGTTTTTCCAAAGTAAAGCAAGTTTCAGTTTTCTTATCGGGTTAGATTTCAAATGGAAGGTGTGACATGAAGCAAAGACCGTGAATACGAACGAAAATAATTGACCAACACTGATAGCTTTTCCCTCAATTATTTGCAGCCGGACGGATTCCTTATTCCTTCTCAACAGGTCAACAAGGAACATCGAAATGTAATTAGTCATATTAGCTAGCTCGATAAAAAGGACCTATTTCTTTGTTGTGTTATCGAACTATACTGCGACGGCTAATAGTCTATGGTACCATTACCCCGAACCGATGATGTTACAGTCCTTTAGAAAAGAAGCAGAGATATCACTCTGTTTGTTGGCGCTTAAATTATTTACTTGTATATTCTCCACAATTGAATTGTTCTTGGTGTTTTGCAATTCTTTCAATTTTCCGGCCAATCACAAATTTGCAATCTCAGTTTCCTAGAAACGGCTAACAATCACTTTGAATTAAAAACAGAAAAAGGGAACCCTTCGTGTCCTAGT
>OX421457.1:3546584-3554084 GCA_949126865.1 Montipora capitata | reverse complement strand
GTCACATTTTTAAAATAATTATTCAACTTGATTCTGATCTTTAATTATTTTATTGCTCTCTTTGAGCGTAATATCTTCACTTGGTGCGCATCTTCTTGAATGCATCAGACGACAAATTGAGTTCCAGAATTCTGTGACTAATGGCTTTACGTATTTTTGGGGTGATAAATTTCGATCGACGGAAGCCTTCCCTGACTCTTCTACATCAGATGGGGGCATGATCATTAAATACGTTTTTATATAACTCTTTCCATGCCCAGTAGATGTCATCCTGATATCATCAAGTAAGTAAGCCGGCGCATGAAAAGCAACGAGCGGCAGATCTTTGTTAAATTCCTTAGTCATCATTCAACTTTTTAGAACACCTTCCTTTTATTAGGCGGGCTTTCGGCGTCAATAACTTCTTATTAAAAAGTGTGTAAATTAGCATATGATCACTCAATTTAACAGACGCAGACGGGGTTCTTTTTGCCGGCTACGTTCGTGCCGTCTTTACACTACACGGTTTACACGAGAGACGCATAATTTCTGCGGACGATTTATACGTCTCTAGCATATAAACGGTCAATTGACCAGCAGCCTCTTCCACTGGAAAGGTGTTAGGAATTTCGATTGGCTCATTAGAAGTTTCTGGATCAAAAAACACCGAGAAACCTAGTATCCAGACAGAGAACTGTAGTGAAATAGAGGCGAGCGACTTACTTTTGGCTAAGTTATGTCTAATAGTGGATAAATTTAGATCCCTTAGATAAGTCTATTTCAAAGAAGTTTTTCTACCGAGAATGCAATCTCTTGGCTTCAAATTTTACTATTATGAGACAAGGAGAAAAAAAATAATAATAAAATAATAATAATAATAATAATAATAATAATAATAATAATAATAATAACAACAACGAGATTTACTTCAATCGAAGAAATTTGCTGAAACATGAATAAATTACACTCATAATGACGTCGACCTGGTCTTTTTTATGTTGGCTACATACCGGCAGCATTTGATGCCAGAGAGTTTTAGATAGGAAAGACAAAAATATGTTGCTATCCTTTTCCTGTACAGCTTTTTCCTCATTCCATAATAGAATTTCTATTTGTACTGTTTCCTTCATTATTTTATCACATTTTTTATTCGTCTTAAATCCTCTATTAAGCCCCCCGGGCGCATGTTTATTTCAAGCACATTTGAGAGGGGGAGCTTACTAGCGAAATGGGAGGCTTATTTGAGAGGTTGAGGGGGGGGGGGGGCTAGGGGGTGATTAATAGAGGATGTAGGGTACCCAAGAATTTTGCCATATCACAAAATATATTCCTTTTAATTCTGTAACTTCTCCGCAAACTGAAATCTTTTTTTTTTTTTTTTTCAGTTCCAAAAACCTTCACTGTCAGGGCATTAAACTTCTTGTGTTTTCGTTCATTTAACCTTTAGGTGCAGCCCAGTTTTCTGAGAAAAGTTAAACTTCCCGATTCTGATTATCAAGAATGGTGGATAGAACGTTGAACGTTTTGGACCAGCATATGCAAGAACTTAGCGTTGCGAAAAAAGAAGGGAAAAGAAGAGAGGAGGGTATTGCTTGTTTCAATCTGGGCAGCTACTTTCGTGGCGTCTCCAATTTTAAACAGGCCATAAGGAATTACACTGAAGCTCTCACCATTTTTAAGGAAATAGGTTTCAGGACCGGGGAGGGAGCAGTTTCTTGCAGTCTCGGCATTGCTTATCAAAGTTTGGGCAATTTTAAGCAAGCCATAGAGTACCACACACAAGATCTTAGTATTGCGAAAGAAATAAGGGATAGGGTCGGGGAGAGAAGGGCCTATTGCAATCTCGGCAACGCTTTTAATGGTCTGGGAGATTTTAAGCAAGCCATAGAGTACCACACACAAGATCTTAGTATTGCGAAAGAAGTAGGGGATAGGGCCGAAGTGGGAAGGGCCTATTGCAATCTTGGTATCGCTTTTAGAAATCTGGGAGATTTTAAGCAAGCTATAGAGTACCACAAAAAATTTCTTAGTATTGCGAAAGAAGAAGGGGATAGGGCCGGAGAAGGAAAAGCCTATGGGAATCTCGGCAACGCTTTTATAAATCTGGCAGATTTTAAGCAAGCCATAGAGTACCACACACAAGATCTGAGTATCAAAAAAGAAGTAGGGGATAGGGCCGGAGAAGGAAAAGCCTATTGCAATCTCGGCAACGCTTTTAAAAATCTGGGAGATTTTAAGCAAGCCATAGAGTACTACACACAAGATCTGAGTATCGCAAAAGAAGTAGGGGATAGGGCCGGAGAAGGAAAAGCCTATTGCAATCTCGGCGACGCTTTTAGAAATCTGGGAGATTTTAAGCAAGCCAAAGAGTACCACACACAACATCTGAATATTGCTAAAGAAGTAGGAAATAGGACCGGTGAAGGAGGAGCCTATTGCAATCTCGGGAACACTTTTACAAATCTGGGAGATTTTAAGCAAGCCATAGAGTACCACAAAAAATACCTCAGTATTGCAAAAGAAGTAGGGGATAGGGCCGGAGAAGGAAAAGCTTATGGGAATCTCGGCATCGCTTTTACAAATCTGGGAGATTTTAAGCAAGCCATAGAGTACCACAAAAAAAATCTCAGTATTGCGAAAGAAGTAGGGGATAGGGCCGGAGAAGGAAGAGCCTATGGTAATCTTGGCATCGCTTTTAATAATTTGGGAGATTTTAAGCAAGCCATAGAGTACCACAGACAACATCTGAGTATTGCAAAAGAAGTAGGGAATAGGGTCGGTGAAGGAGCAGCCTATTGCAATCTCGGGAACGCTTTTAATGATCTAGGAGATTTTAAGCAAGCCATAGAGTACCACAGACAACATCTGACTATCGAAAAAGAAGTAGGGAATAGGGCCGGTGAAGGAGGAGCCTATTGCAATCTCGGGAACGCTTTTAATCATCTGGGACATTTTAAGCAAGCCATAGAGTACCACAAAAAATATCTCAGTATTGCGAAAGAAGTAGGGGATAGGGCCGGTGAAGGAGGAGCCTATGGGAATCTCGGCATCGCTTTTAGAAATCTGGGAGATTTTAAGCAATCCATAGAGTACCACACACAAAATCTAAGTATTGCAAAAGAAGTAGGGGATAGGGCCGGAGAGGGAAGGGCCTATTGCAATCTCGGCAACGCTTACGATGATCTGGGAGATTTTAAGCAAGCCATAGAGTACCACACACAAGATCTGAGTATCCAAAAAGAAGTAGGGGATAGGGCCGGAGAAGGAAAAGCCTATGGCAATCTCGGCAACGCTTTTAGAAATCTGGGAGATTTTAAGCAAGCCATAGAGTACCACACACAACTTCTGAGTATCGCAAAAGAAGTAGGGGATAGGGTCGGAGAAGGAAAAGCCTATGGGAATCTCGGCAACGCTTTTAGAAATCTGGGAGATTTTAAGCAAGCCATAGAGTACCACAAACAATATCTCAATATTGCAAAAGAAGTAGCTGATAGGGCCGAAGAAGGAAAAGCCTATGGCGGTCTCGGTATCGATTTTAATGACCTGGGAGACTTTAAGCAAGCCATAGATTACCACGCACAAGATCTGAGTATTGCAAAAGAATTAGGGGATAGGGCCGGGGAGGGAAGAGCCTATTGCAATCTTGGTATTGCTTTTAGTAATCTGGGAGATTTTAAGCAAGCCATAGAGTACCACAAAAAAGATCTCAGTATTGCAAAAGAAGTAGGGGATAGGGCCGGAGAAGGAAAAGCCTATGGCAGTCTGGGGGATGATTATTACTATACAGGTGACCTTAAAAATGCACTTAATTGTAATGAACGCCGTCTTAGCATTTCCAAGAAAACGGAGGATCCACTTGAGCAGGGAACTGCTTCTTATAGGCTTGGTTGTGTTCATGAATTTTCAGGCTCCTTGTACAAAGCTCTCAATTACTATCGTTTAAGTATAAAACATTTTGATGAAACAAGGCGTCTTCTTCTGTCAGAAGATGCATGGAAAATAAGCTTTCGTGACACAAAGCAGTTTGCGTACACCGCTCTGTGGACAGCACTGTTGAAGAATGGAGAGGTTGATGAGGCTTTGTATGCCGCTGAGCAAGGACGAGCGCAGGCCTTGGCAGACATTTTGAAGATGCAATACGGCGTTGATGAAGAAGGGGCCTCGGCAGTTACGACGAAGGCTTTGAAAAAAAGTCTATCTTCACAGACAGTTTTCACAGCAGTTGACGGGAACACGATCAGTTTGTGGCTGCTAAGAAATGGTGGCGAGATAACCTTAAGGCAAAAGGAAATCGAAACTGGAAGTGCTGACTCACTGATGGAAAGTACTTTGAAACAGATTAGCGCGGGGACCATTGTGCAATGCGAGAATCGCTCTCTTGACAGACCACGCAATGAATTTTCGCATAGTAGAGAAGCTGTTGAGGAAAACGTTCAATCCTTGAGCATCTCTGTGAACTCTTTGCAGCCCTTGTATGATGTCTTAATAAGTCCTATCGCAGACTTGTTGCAGGGTGATGACTTAGTCTTTGTTCCTGATGGACCATTTTGCCTCGCTCCTTATTCTGCATTGACTGACTCTGTCAGGATCCGCACTGTTCCCTCGCTGACGGCTTTAAAATTGATCTCTAGTGCCCTTGACGACTTCAACAGTAAGAGTGAAGCGCTGCTTGTGGGTGACCCTTGCTTGAAGGAAATCACTTGGGGCACCGGTGAACCCATGTTTGAACAGTTGCCATGCGCGAAAAAAGAGGTGGAGATGATTGGAGAACTTCTGCAGACCTCGCCTCTCACTGGCACAAATGCAACGAAGCCTGAGGTGATGAAAAGAATGAAGTCAGTTTCCTTAATTCACATTGCAGCACATGGAGATGACAATTTTGGAGATATTGCTTTGGCCCCAAATCCCGAAAACACATCCGAGAAGCTCGAAGAGGAAGATTACATGTTAACAATGAACGATGTTTATGCAGTTCGCCTTCAGGCAAAACTGGTTGTGCTTAGTTGCTGTCATAGTGGCCAGGGGGAGGTGAAATCTGAGGGTGTGGTGGGAATAGCTAGAGCTTTCCTGTGTGCTGGCGCCCGGTCTGTTCTGGTGTCACTCTGGGCAATCGATGATGTGGCGACCTTGATGTTCATGAAATGTTTCTATCAACACTTGGCAGATAGAAAAAGTGCAAGTTTAGCCCTCCATCATGCAATGAAATCTCTTCGGGAGAAGAAAGAATACTCCGCCCTAAAATACTGGGCGCCATTTGTGCTCATCGGGGATGACGTCACCTTTGAATTTGGGCAACGCGAACATGCTGTACATTATACATAATCAGCAAGTTTTCGAAAGGAGCAGGTACGTTCTTCACTGAGAAATTGTTTCAAAATTGTTCGCTAAAGTAGCTGTTTTACGAACTCCTTTGGCTAGTACCTGAAATCGATATTGTCTGTGTTGCTGGTAAAATCCGTTTTTACCGAAGTTAAATTGGTGATCCTCATTTTACCTTGGTTGAATAGGCACTCAGATGAATTGAAGAAAAATTTTAGAACTTAAATTGAGCGCAGAGAAAAATTAGGATCAGGTTAGGGTTACTTTTGCTTATTATGCATGGATATCAATTGACTTTTAATATAAAAGAAAATAATGAAAAAATCTGTATTGGGTTGAGCATGTTTGTCCTTGTGGTGTTGTGGTCAAGATACAAGACTATGGATCTGCAGGGTCCTAGATCAAATACCGTCAACTGCATAGTACAGTTCTTTGTTCTCTTACTTTGTTGTAATGTTGAGACTAAGTGAAAAAGTGGATGAATAAAGAAACCGATGAGCTAATAGGAAACATTAAAATGATGCGTAAGAGAGAGATAGCCTAGGGGAAGGTATAAGTGTTTTCAATCCTTTTAGGGGGATTGACTAGGTAGACTGTATATTCAACCTAGGTAAAATGAGTATTACCAATTTAACCTGCAGGTAAAAAAGGATTCAACCTGAGAATGGATTTTACCGGCAACATCTGCATCCACCAGGTATTTGATATCGGAAATTTGAGCCTATGTACAGATAGCTATAGCTGTTTGAACCGTGCGATAAGACTGACGTGAAATTGCTGATTGCCAGTTGCGTATGTACAGTGAAGTTAGGCTTTTAGGGTTTACAGCCTACATGTCACATTGTCACTTAGTTGAATAGGAATTGTTGCTATTAACTGAGCAAAACCGGGTTTATGAATTAAGGTGACTTTTAATTACTTGCCAATTAAAACGAAAGTCCGTAATGCCATTTAACCTACTATTTGCTTCTTTCGTTTCTTTTATATTTCAGAAACGACGTCCAAAACGTGGGAAAAGTACGTGACTTGTGATACGTCGATATGTGATTTTCCTTTTTTCGATTATATGAGTTATTGAAAAAAAATTCATGATAGCCTTTATACCTCACTATCGGTCAAGGTAGATAAAATACGTTATTTTTTAAGTACGTTTGAGAACTTATTTTACTTTACATGTACCATTAGATTTCAGTGGTATTAAGATACAGTGAAAAACCTTACATTTGTTCCTTTTTGTGCTAGCATCTGTGCAAGGAACAAGGATTAGATAATTACTTGATTTAAATCAAGGACTTGGCAAAACGGTTTCCTTCCATGACTGAGGATCTAGCGGCCGTGCTATTTTGGCCTTCAAATACTTCAAAATAGCTCCAAGCGTTTGCAGTATGTTTGTCGGGTATTCTCAGGCTTTTTCATGAAGATGGGACAACTATACGTCTTTAGTTTGGTATACCAACATTTTTTACATTTAAGATCAAGTGACGGTCTCGAGGAATGTATATTTTCTGAGGGTGCGTTCTTTTGGTACTATTCCGGAATAGGAATACACGGAATAGACGGCATTCGAGTTCTTTTAGGACCTAATTCGTTTTCGGAATGAATGGAATACTATTGTGTTCATTCTGGTCCCGATAGCAGAATAATCGGAATGACCGGAACATGGTTCACTTGGAATAGGTAGAATATGACTTCTTTTGGGAAAGTTTTGGCGGGAAATGATACGTGGCCGGCTGGTCGCTCGCCGGCGGGTTGAAATTTGTAAAAATTTGAATGGAATAGCGATGCAAACTGTCAACTGTAGATACGGGTGTGCTGGCCTCTGTTCTGTTTCTTTTCCGCTGCTAGAACAAGAAGAGCCGTAAGTTTGTGTTAATAAAAAAAGTGCCTTCGCCTGGTGAAAAGAAATGATGTTGGCATTAATTGGTTTGGGCAAAAACCACGAACCTTTTATCAGTTAAGTCGACATCGAGAAGAAGAGCGTATGGGAACACATTTGCACTACGCAAAGCACTGAAAGCACTCACATGTACAAAAAATTCTTCGACATCTTGCCCCTTAAGGTTTCCAGGAAATGAAGCAAACCGAAAAGTCGAGAAAACCGCCAAAAAATTGGTACGTGTGGCCATATTTCAACATTTCGTGTTCCAAACTTTCGGGAAACCTTTTTCACTCGCCATCCCAACGCAATTGGCGCATGCGCAG
>OX421457.1:3506584-3536584 GCA_949126865.1 Montipora capitata | reverse complement strand
GATCTATTGCCGCCGGATTGACGTTCCACGTAGGTCGTTTAGAGTTTAATAGGGCTCACAAGCCTACACGACTTCCTTGTTAGTGCGGGTCTGGTTTCCTTTACTTTCGTCATAACTTTGCTCTCTTGAGTACATAATTGAATCCTGTAAGGTTTCATTTAGCAATGGTTCTTGTTCTACGAAACATTAAATTTTGATCTCTATACTGCTGTGTGCTTTTTTTTGCTTCCAAGAACATAGATTATCTTACTAATAATATGTTTAGTTTCTTGGTGTTGATTTTCTCAAAAGTAATGTGAATGTGACGTTATGGTCTCACGCTTTTGCGTCAATTTAATTCTAGTCTCGACCAATATGCTTATCGGTGGTAGAAGCGAGTTAATTTCTGCTTTTAAAGTTTTGATCCTGGCCCCGGATCATTTTGCTTTTGAACGCCTGGGACGTTGTGCCATGTATCAATGAGATAGCTGGCTTTCTAAAGGCTTTATAATTTGCCTTTTTTTCTCGTCTGTGATAATTTGTCCAATATCGTCCATCGTCTGTCATCTGTCGTCCATCGTCCATCCTCGAGAATCCATCGTTTGTGTTTGAGCACGTGCTGTTTCTTTTTGTTGCTTGATTCGAAGATCTGGAGAGGAAACAAATATCTTGCTAACCTTGTTTTCTCTGGACGCATTTCCTGATTGGTTAGCTCTAAATTAGATTAACAGTTGTCATTAAACTATGTATGGTTATAACGGTACCATCGTTGCAAGGGTTCCATGGGTTGGGAGGTACATAGACAGAGAGGCAAACTACCATGGTTGCAAGGGATACATCGGTTGCGAGGTATATAGACAGAGCAGATGGAGCGGAAGGGCCAACTGCGTCCCCAAAAAGCGATTGCACGGGCCGAAATCCCGGGATGACTCGTTTGGTAAGACCTCCAGCGCCACGTCTGGAGCTACTGCTTTTTACTCTCTTATTCAAACATTCCGTCTGCGCAGGCGCACATGTTCTGGCTCTCCGATACGTACCATACCAAAAAAGAATGCTGGTTTTTATAAGCAATTGACATTTCAGTTGATTGTACAGGCACAAACGTAGATGCAAGAACCGTGCGAGTCTGGTCTTCTGGAGACAGAGGTGTGAGATGGTTTCATGCAGACTGGGACGCCTAAAAGGCTTTGTTGTAAACATGGCGGTTCACGAGTGAAGTTATCTCTACCGATACAATTTGGGCAAGTTTTGAAAACTAGAACCTTCGATCGAGGCTGTATTTTGCTGGTAGGACTGGGTGGCCCGACACTTATAAAAAAAAAAAAAAAAATCTATGAAATGGTAATCGGGTGTCTTCCCTTGCCATGGAATGGTAGAATTATCCAGAATTCTTTTGGGCATGAAGGAGGCAACTTGAGAACCACAAGACTGGCCCTCATCAAATGGCTGAAGCGCCGCCGGAGAAGAAAGTGAGAAGACGATTTCTAGCCAGCTACTAAGCAGTAACCCTGGTTTGTGTGCAGTTAACGTAGACTTTTGATTCCTGAACGAACTTTTGTCAAAGAAAATTCGCGGCAAAGTTGTGCTATTTTCGCTGTAATCCTCTTGTCAAAGGAACGGCATAACGTAAATAAGAGAATAACCAGACTTATATTTGCAGATTACCTGTTCTCTTACTACTTAAGTAAATTTCTACATCTCTATGCACTAAGCGCATTCAAAATTTCCTCATATTACTTTATAAAAGTATGTTTTCTATTTTTTTGTTTTTGTTTTTTTTGTTTGTTTGTTTGTTTAAAGGGTTTTCCTGCTTATGTGAAAAATACGTTTTCTCTCCCGTCCTTTTCTTAGGCATGATCTTCGCGAAAATTACATTCTGTCCCTATAGCTCAGCAAACCTAGCTACTTGAAGGTAGAACAACAAGTTACGTTCTTAGTTTTTTTACTTACGTATCAGCTAAGTTGCGGATTGTGCTACCTGATTTTATCCGTACCACTGAGTTTACTGGTTTCAAAAGAGGATCCAGGGCCGCATTTTGTACAGCGGCTTTTCTTTTTAATTAATATATCTTTAAATATTGTGTATTTAGGTATGCACGTGTTTATGCTATGCATTGTTTAATTCCTGTGATTATACGACCAACTGTTTTTTTCATTCCAAGTTTCAAAGAATACCGTTTTTGCATAGCATTTTGTCATATTCCGGAATAATGCCTCTCGCAACCTCAATCGGTCCTTGGTCAAATGACAGATTATATTTCCATTGTGTAACAGCAATATTTCCGAGGAAATTAAAAGCAGGGGCGGATCAATCGAGAGGGTGAGATGACCTGTGGCTTTCTATTACAACTTGTATTCTGCAAAAAAAAAAAAAAAAAAAAAAAAAAGAAAAACTTCACCAGTCAGCTACGCCTTTTTTTAGTGGTGCAGCCCCTCCTAAGAAAAATCCTGGATCCGCCCCTGAAGAGACAAAATATGATTGCTTTACACAATGGAAAAGCTCTTTATAGTTAGCCAAGGTCAGCACCTTCTGTCACTTTAGGCAGCGCAGTTACAATGGTTCAAGTCAGGGCTTTTCTTTCACTCGTTCGTCGTCAAAATAATTCCCTTTAGCCTGGGACGCAAGTGCAAACAACGCTCACAGGTAACTACAACTCAAGCAAAAGGAAGTAAACATGCACTTACGGTCACCCGGCTGTGAAAGCCTAATGTTCAACGAGCTAAACTTCATGGGACACGTCGCGGGGACAAAATCACCCCCAAATTGGTGTTGCACAGTTATAATAGTATCAGTTCACACGAGGGGACATGTCGCTGCAACATATCCCTGGGACATGTACCCGCAACATTTTTATGTGTGTGTGCACATGTTGTGATTTTGTACCTGCTACATGTCGCCTCAGTGTGCACTACACAAGTTTTTTGTCGCTGCAACATGTCCCCTTATGTCTGCCCACCTTAATGCCCCACCTTGTCGCAATATTGTCGGGATTTTATATATGATTTGCCGCTAATTACAGCATTTTATTGCAACAGATTCTTTTGACCGTGACGAAGGTTTCCGTTACTCTATTTTTCTCAGTTCAATGTGATTGTCAGTGATTTGCAAATAACATAGGTCGTTTGTGGTCGGAAATAGCGAAAGGACAGCAAAACCCCCTCCGCAACTATTTAATTGAGGAGAACAAATAGCTAAATGATTTAAGTGCTAACAAGCAGACTGATATCTGCCTCCTTTCAGAACTGTATCCCCCTTGCTCAGGGGCACCCAACGAGAATATAGTTCAAAACCACTCAGACATAGCATTGTCAAACGTATTTTAGTATTTAAACGGTAGATATAGGCATATTTCTATGCCCTAAAAAAATTTCATGTGTTCGGATTTCCTTGCTGAAAGTCAAGTGATCCGAAAATTATAGGGATTAAAACTTACCTTTTCGTAAATTTCAGCCAGAAAAAAGGCTCCCGAAAATTCTAGGTGACCTTCTTAGGGTAGAAATCGGTTAAAAATGGGCAATTATTGCATTCTTCAGATGTTCGAAAATCCTAGGACAGGCAGGCAAGCAAGAAATTTTACAACAAATGTTCCGAAAATTCTAGATCTCAAATCGTCTTCCGAACAGATATTTTCCGAAAATTTACGTTGGGTCCCCTGCTTGCTTCGGTCAATGCATGACTTTAAATAAGGAAGATATCTGTTTACAAACATTGCTTTTATTATTTAAATGTGCCAACCACAGGAACAGAAGATCCCTTGATGTCTGGTTGGCACATTAATGACAATTGGTGACGTCAACGATATCTTCCCTAACGGTATTTTGTATCGATCCGTGTTACAACTCTCTTAAATGATCGAGTTTGAATAAACTCCTCGGCCTTCATTTTAACCTTTGCCACTCCAGTTGTGCCATGGTTACTTTGAGATATGCGGAAGTTTAAATGAAATGCGTTTGTAAAAGCATAAACACATGCATAACGTGATTGTATGAAATAAATTGTCCTTGTTGAGGAATCCACGCCAATTGCTGACCTCACATCAATTAGCACCGTTTGGACTGAAAGTGGTAAAATTCTTATCAAAAAATAAATGCTAAACTTGTTAATATGAACAAGTAATTTAAGCCTGATTCTTTTTACTTGCTTCCTGTTGTTTTCTCTATAGATGGTTTTCACGTTACGTCATCGGCCACCATGTTATTGGACAAAAACAAAAGATTTCCCATTAGCTCCTTTTGTTCGTCCACCAGCAATTTGTAGCATTATTATATGTGTCCCTAGAGATTGGTGGCAAACCACCTTTTCTTTAAATCAAGGAAGAAAGTATGTCAGTAGTTTTTACGTCACGCGGTCACGCGGTCATTCAGTTGTAACTGACGCACGCACGCAAACAATCTACCGATGTTGCTTAGCCATTTAATTGTTTATTTGTGGCCGGATTGACTGTTGGTGCTCAGCCTGTTCCAACGAGTACATTGTAAGGTGATTAGACACTGTAGATATTTTTCCCTGCGTAATCTAGTTAACTGTTTGTTTATTGTTTGATCAAACTACAGCTATTATTTGCTGTTGTACGTCCGATGTCACATGTACAGTCGGAGGCCACAACCTTAAACTTCACGGAAATAAAGCATCAGTAACTTTTCATAGCAATGGAACAATTAATGAACTCTTTGGATAACATTTGATCTCTATTTCTATTGAACTGCTTCGTTAATTTGCTCAGTGTTATCAATGAGTATGAAATTACATGGCCGTGTTCTTTATCATTTCCGCCATTTGTCATTTAAAAACAACCGCAACTTAGGAGTTGCTTCTCTGCGCTTTTCTTTGTGATGTAAGTGGGCTTCATGCTAGTATCCTTAAACTTCGGTGCTATAAGATTGTTTCTTTCCCTATATCTTTCTTCTTTGCTCCCAAAGCGACTGTCGAAAGCACTATACTAGTTCTGTATTTATTTTGCTGAATTAGTGATCACGGTTATTCAGTTGTGATTGACGCAAGAAAACAATCTACCAGTATCGCTTAAGTTATCCAGTAATTTCTTTTCAGTGGGATCAATAATTATTCCGTCTTCTCAACAGGTTGTGACGAAGAACACTGCAAGGTAATTTGTTATTCTAGGTTGCCCGAATCTTGTTAAATGTTTGTTCGTTTGTTGTGTTATAGAACTATAATTCCCTCTATTCGATCTCTTTCCTTGTGCATCGTGAAAGTAAGTAAATGGTGTATCTTGAATTTCTTATGCATACCGCTTAGATTCAAACTGGAGGAAGTTAAGAGGCAAAAGGCCATTAAGAATGCATTGAAGAGTTCATCCATAAGAAGAAATGAATTCTGTAATGTGTCCTTGAGTTCAAGTTTCAATTACATGTTAAGGGGCTGCAACACGGTAGTGCAGTTGATTTTGTGTAGTTTTACCAATTACTCGCCCCAATACCCGCTATGCAAATTAAAGTTAACCCAGAAATTACTCAGTTGTTAATAAAGAGCACAACGCACCGAAAGCTTCGTGACGTCCCTGTGGGACGTTGAAGAACCCACACACTATTCGATAGGAGGAGGGAATGTAGTCCCCCGCGTTGTGGCTGTCCTGTAGTCTATCCAGCAGAAGTGGCCGGCTTTGCTGTGATGTCTCTAAAAAGGCTTGGGGTGTATGAGGTCACCTAAGCAGAAACAGTCATAAGTAAAAAAGGGACTGCCGAGTGCTGATACATGTAGATGTAGATGTAGATGTAGACGAAAAAAAAATGTCTGTCGAGCATACATAATTTAAATTACAAAGTGCAAAGATACAGTTTTAAAAAAACTATATACTAGGGAGAACAGTTTGTAAACATTCCAATCCATTCAGTTTAAATTTTTAAAATTTGCCCATTCATGCTCTGGCCACTTCTTACTTGTTTCCTGCTGTTTTGATTCCTTATAATTAAAATTGAAGCAAGATTGTTTTTGCGCGTTTATTTTGTAAAACGGTCTGATGATCAGTAAGTTGTGACTAACACACGCACGCAAACAATCTACCGATATTGCTTATCCCTTAAAATTTATTTATAGTTGGATTCCTTGTTGCGTCTGAACCCGTTCCAAGGAGGCCATTGCAAGGCAATGCGACACTTCGTGTTAATTATGCGTTTGTTGTTCGATCGAAATATAGTGCTTTCTGTACTTTGCTCAGTTGTACTGTACATTGACAATAGCATGATGTCTCATCGGCTTGAACCTCTTCACTTTTACTTATTGTTTAATACGAGACGAAGTAGTTTATGCGTAATACACAAAATCTGATTACTTTTTACTGGCCTCCTGTTGTTTTCTCTATACTTTACATTAAGGCAAGAAAGTATGTCAGTCTTGTTTTTACGAGAATTTTGTAAAGCGGTCACGGTCACTGTCATATAGTTGCATGCAAACAGTCTTCCGATATTGCTTATCTCTTAATTGATTTATTTGGAGCCGGATTCCTTGATGCCATTGAACTTATTCCAAGGTCAATGCAAGGTACTTTCGCCATCTGAGAATACGTAGTTATTTCTTTGTTGTTTGATCGATCTACACTGCCTTCTATTCTTTGCTCAGCTGTACATCGAAAAAGCAAAAAAGTAAATCGCATATGTTTAGTCTTTCCTAAGAGCGGTAAGTTTCAGTTTTCTTATCCGGTTAGATTTCCAATGGAAGGCGTGAAACGAAGCAAAACACGAAACCGAACGCAAACAATCTACCAACATTGCTTATCCCTTAATTTTTTTGCAGCCGAATTCTTTATTCCCGTCAGCAGGTTAACAAGGAACATTGCAAGGTAATTAGTCATACTAGCTAGCTCGATAAAGTTAATCATTTGTTTGTTGTGTGCACTGATCAAACTATACTGCCCTCCATCTTTTCCTTGCACATCAAAAAAGTAAGTAAATGAATAGATGTATCTTGATTTTTTTCCTAAACAGTGAGAGTACTAGTTTCTGAGTTTTTTTATTCCGTTTAAATTGAAACAGGAGGGAGTTACGACACAACTTTAGCCATAAGACTTCTTTAATGTCTCGTTACTTTCAAGCCCCACTAGACGGGCTGCATCATGGCAGTGCAGTTTAGAGCGAATTTCTATCGAGTGTCGTAAAACCAAAACCAAAGTAATTACTTTGGCCAATTAATCAAAACTCGAAGTAATTACACGTAGCCGACACAGAGCGCGGGAAAATTTGCACGCGCGAGCTAAGATTGGTTTTGGTTTCACTTCTGATTGGTTGAAAAACTGGCGCGAGAACTTTGAACCAATCACTGAGTGCAGTAATGCAAAACCAAAGCAATTAGCTAATTACTTTCGACATTTAATTGAAAACCGGTCTATTTTCTATAGTTTTACCAATTACTCGCCTCTACCCGCTATGCAACTTGTAAGGTTAACCCAGAAATTACTTTTAAACACAATGCAAAGCTTCGTGACAAAAAGGTGTTTTCGATAGTACATAATTTGAGTTACAAACAACAACGATAAACTTTTAAAAAAGTGTTAGTGTGAACAGTTTGCACGAACCCAAATTCCAATTCATTTGACTATTTTTCAGTTTTGCCTATCTCTGCCTCCTTTTGCATTTGCTGTGTTATTCAAACTGTCCTTTAATGTTTCAAGTAGTTATTTTTACGTTTCGCTTGATTTGGTTGCCAGTTTACAGTGGCTGAATTTGGCTAAATTTCGTGACACATCACCTTTAAAGCTAACCAAGATTAGAGCCTCATATATTTCCGTTCCAATAACAACTTGACCCTCAGTGAAACAATTGAGTATTTCGATAACAGTCATTTGCTCTCGATTTGGGTTAAACCGCCCCATTACTCATTTTCATCTGGTTGAAAGCATGAAACTACATGTAATTACCTTTTCTTGACTTATATTTATAGCAAATACAATATTTCATTTGAAAGGTTACAAAGTAGGCTTTTCAGTAAAAAAGAAAATAAATAAATAAAATAAAATAAAAATCAGCATAATAACCAACGAAAATTCAAAATTGCATGTTCTGGTACAAAAGGTTGGAAAATAAGTGTTTCTTTTTTAGTTAACCAATATTTCCACCAAATTTGGCTAAAAAGAATCATCCGTGTTTTGTCAGAATTTTTTTTTATTATACGTGTAAACACCTGACATTTCTCTATGGCGACAAACAATGGCAATTGTGTTTTTTACCACAATTGCTTGTAATCTCGCAATCTGATTGGCTAATTTGCCGTTGTCGATGAGTCTAGACAACGCTGTACGCGTCATACTCGCGTCATTTTGTTACGCAATGTAATAGCCAATCAGGAACGCCCATTTTGGGAAATAAACCAACCATATTGCGAGAAAGTTATAGACAACGCTTGCTCTTTCTTTGAGTCATGATTTTGGTCACGCTCTGAAATAAAGACTTTGCGCGTCGTGAGTCCACAACATTTTGACCACTGTGATGACGAATATCGTTGTCGATCAGAGTATAGACAACGCTGAACCACATTCGATTTGTTAATTCGAACAGTCTATAAAAAGCAATTTTGTTTGCACAAACGAACCACGTAAAGCCCTTGACAGTCGCTGTCATTTCTTTTCTCCTTGTGAACCCTGTTGCATATGACCTACTCAAGATTCCTGGCTCAAATTTTTGGTCAAAACTCCAAATTTGGTGAAAACCGGAAGTAACAATTTATCGTGACGCTTTTTGTTTTGTGGTTCCATTTGGACGCAAAGAGCGCGGACAACGTAAATGAGTAAATGACTTAATTTGCACAGTTTGCTCCAGTATAAAATGACTTCTTGTTCTTCCTGTTCCATTTGCAACGGTTACATCTCGTAAGAAGTTCTCAGTTGGCCGTTCAAGTTTTATCCTGATTCTGACTTCACTACAACGAGACTTCTATGTGTGAAAGTTATTAAGGATGTATCAGTCAATCCACTGCTCAACGCGATATGAGGTAGAAGCAACGAAAGGGAAAATCAAAAACAAAACCAAAGACTCAAATACCGAACATTCTTGAAACCCACGACCTAGAATCCAAATTATCATTTACATATCAACGGTTTTTCATCTACCGTGGTGCTAAAAAAGCCTAGAATCCAAATTATCATTTACATATCAACGGTTTTTCATCTACCGTGGTGCTAAAAAAGCCTAGAATCCAAATTCTCATTTTCACATCCATATTTAGCAGAGACGGTTTTTCAAGCCGATCGTGCACACCCACATTAGCAGCTGCAGAGGAGCCATCTGCCCTTAAAGAATGGGTACCAAATTGAGAAATATCCGTTAGTATGTCTTTAAAACTACGTTTAAAATATCGTTTAAAATAAAAAATAGGCCTACTAACAGGCACTTGGAAAGAGGCCAAAAAATTTAATGATCCGGGTCCCCTAGATAACGCTCAACTTCAGATAAATAACGTCTTAAAAACATAACATAACAATACATTATGATCCACCATGTCAAAGGCCTTTTTAGGTCATAGAAAATACCAGAGGGGTATACCTTTTTATCCATATTAGTTTGAATTTTGTTGAGAATGCAATAATTCTTTCTAAATCCATATTGCGACTTGAAAAACATGTCATTCTCATCGATGAAGGATTTAAGTCGTGTATACAATAATCTTTTGAATATTCAGTTGAAAACAGACAATAACGATATTGGACGATAATTGCTTGGATCAGTTTCGACATCCGGTTTATGTACCCGAATTACTTAAGCGTGCTTTAACCTTTAATTAATAGATTAATTCATTAGTTCAGCTAAGGCAGACATGGCGCGGTGCAGACTTGAGAAGACGAACTGGACGAGAGTATAGGCTATAGCCCATACGTTACTTGATGGAGTACTCAAAATTTCCATTTCAATTTCAGTATACAAGTGACAGCATCAAATTAGAAAGAATCGGGGTAGTTTGAATTCCCAAGGTAGTCTTTAAAGTCGCAGACATGGCGCGGTGCAGACTTGAGAAGACGAACTGGACGAGAGTATAGGCTATAGCCCATATGTTTACTTGATGGAGTACTCAAAATTTCCATTTCAATTTCAGTATACAAGTGACAGCATCAAATTAGAAAGAATCGGGGTAGTTTGAATTCCCAAGGTAGTCTTTAAAGTCGCTAGTGGGTGGTGGTATACTATGTGCAAGCTTTGGTCCGACGGATGCAAAGTGCTGGTTCAATGTATTTGCTATTTCTGATTGGTTTTGAGTTATTCTCTGATTGTTAGGAAGTTCAAGAGTTGTTTCAGTCCTCGTCAGTCTATTCTTACTAATCAAAGCATTAATACCTTCCCACGTCTTTTTCCTGTTAGCGGAGCTCCACGCGCTAAAGGCGCGAGCGCACCTAGCACCATAGTTGAGAAAATATGGTAACCCATCGATGCGAAAAATCTTGATTTTACAGCCATAACGTCATCGACCGTCCGTCCGTACGTCCGTACTTCCATACGTACGTCCACCCCTCCATGAATGCGAAAGTAACCAGTATCATGCTAGTTTACGGCATACATCTTTGAGGTCAATTCGGTATCCGCTGACCTGAGTCACGTGACCATCGCGTGGGCTCAAGTTCAGAGCTCATTGTGGTTGACCGCTCACCACGTACTGGTTTTCGATTGGATCGCGTATTTTTTTTTTTAAGCCAGGGTTCGTACGGGTCATGGAAAACCTGGAAAGTCATGAAATTGAAGTATTTCAGTTTCCAGGCCTGGAAAGTCATGGAACTTAATTGTCGGTCATGGAAAGTCATGGAAAATTATAGTTACGTGTGGTACGTAAATTATTGCAGAAGTGGAAGCAAGGACAAAATAAAATGCAGACGAGTTATGTCAGAAAATACCCCAAAAACAAGGACGATTTTGACAATTTTCGAAACTGGCAGCTAAACTTTAGGTCATGGAAAACTGGAAATAGTCATGGAAAAGGTCATGGAAAGTCATGGAATTTGAAAAACTCTTAAGAGTACGAACCCTGAAAGTGGCTTAATCGGTTTTTCCTTTGTTCAGGTACGAAAGTCGCATTTTTTATTCTAGACTGGAATTAAATAACAATTATCTATATTCTTTTGAACATAAAGAAATAGTTGATTTTCTAATCCGTTTGCCCAATTGTTTTTTGACTGATGTGCCTCGACAGTGTCAAGACAATTTTTGCCCTTATTTTATAAACACGTAATCACAATGAGTTCTCGTAAAACTAGGGAGAAATATCACCAGCTTGTGTTTTCAGGAGTTTGTTCAAAGCACCTAAAGGTAATTTGTTGGAGCGGATCGTGTTTGAAGTTTGTCCTCTCTTGGTAGCATTGCCGTATTTTGCCCATTCTTGTTCCAAGACAAGCTGTCGTGTTTCAATGAAATGCATCAAAATGTGAATGACCTCGTTTTCAGAGATAAAGTGGAATAAGGTACATCAGTACAACTCTTTCTTGACCTCGAACTGACAAAGTTGCGGATTTTTATTCCCTGACCATTGACAGTTGACTCTGAAATGGCTTTTTTCCTTTCCCATTCGCTCGCTGAGGGTGTGCTTGTTTTCTTTTAAAACTCATGCGATTAAAAAAAAAATTCATTGCCAAACTGGTGAATTCCAAAGTAAATTTCACTCGAAAAACCTATATCGCACTGATCGCTTCGTTCATGCGATATCGGCTTTTCGCGTGAAATTTACCGTGGAATTTAAGCAAAGAAATCGATTTTATTAAGCAGTAACTGGAAACACCAAAACGCGGACAGTTCGAAAACCTTTCATTTTAACTAACCCTACAGGAAGTAAGAATAAATAACGGGAGAGCTCCGCTTTCAGGCTTGGCTAAATCTATATGTTAAAGCTTTTTGCTGAGGCAGATAAGATTAAAGATGAAATGATATATGAAATGGATCATATATGAACTGCAGATATGAAATCAAGTGAAGCTATGATCCTCGCAGATGTGAACGCAATTTTTGCAATTGCGTAGAGAAGCCTGAAAAATTGAGGACTTCAACGGGGTTTGAACCCGTGACCTCGCGTTATAAGATAAGATTGGAAATTTTGTTCCTGTACAGCTTATGTTACCGCTGAGTCTACACACCTAGCATTGTTGCCTTTGTGGAGGCAGTGTGGCCCAGTGGTTAGGGCGCTTGCCTTGAGATCCGGACATACCGGGTTCAAGACCCGCTCTGACCACTCGTTGAATTTGTTCCTGGTAGTCCCTGGTTCAACTTCCTAGCTGCACTTGTAAATAGCCAACTGGTTTGCCTCCGGCCAGTTGGGATTCTTAACAGTTGTAGTTGTTGTGTTCTGTTGTTTCGTTGATTGTGTTTCATTGGCCCTGAAAAGCCCCTATGGGGAGCGGTCAATTAAGTATGTATTGAATTGTATTGTTGCCGGTGTGAGTCATTGTGGGAACACGAGACTACCGTGTTAAAACATGCAGTTTTATGCAGTTTTACGCAGTTTCGAACGGTCGGTTACTTTTACGTTGTTTTTAATGTTTTGCTTCGTTTCCAATTGATTTTGCTGTAACAAAGTTCTGCGAGTCATTAACCAAACCTCGTGAAATGCAAGATTGAATTAGATAAGACTGTTGTTATGGCATGGGTGGGCTCCCCAGCACGATCACAAATGAGTCAATTGTTGTAATTCCCGTTCCCGCGAAAATCAGTTGTCATGAGCCTGAAAAAAACATGGAAGAAGCAGTCACGCGTGACATGGCTTCTTTTGATTGGTTAAATGATTGGCGGACCTTTATTTCTTTTCCGCGCAAAGTGTATCTAAAAATAAATCCATTTGTGACTGTGCTGGGGCAAGACCGCAAAGTGTTTGATCAACACTCGTATCTAATTCACTCTTGTGAAATGGCAATATACGGTCTCACCACCCGCAACAGCTTATATTTCACCGAAAAGTTCTTTCTTTATTTTATTTTATTTTATTTTATTTTATATGGATTTACGTAGACCGCTAGATATCCACGCTTTAGAAAGTTGCTTGGTCATGCATTTGGAAACGGTCTTTAGAGGAGCATGTTTATTGACAATTTTAATAAATTTATTATCAAAAGAGGAAAAGTACTTGTCAACAGAGTCATTTATAGTACAGCTCCCCAGTCTGATAAAGTTTTCTTTAGAGAATTTTGAATAATCACGGAATCTAATATTCTGATAACGAGACTTTAGAGAAGGAGAGTAAATGAAGCAGAATTGAGAAAAGTGATCGCCAATATCTGACACAACTTTGCCACTGGAGAGTTTGCTGTCAAGTCTATTTACAACAATATTATCAAAATGAGTGTGGCAGAGTTGTTATAAACTCTTGAAGGCTTATCAATTGCCAGGAGAAAGGAGTAACCTTGCATCGATATAATAGAAAGTTCTGGCCGGGAATAATCATTGCCTTTTGACTAGAGGAGATCAATGTTTAAATCGCCCATGATATATATTGGTTTTTCTAGTGTGGAATCAAAGTACGATTTGAAATTGTTCTGGAGAATTATTTTTCCGATATATTACGCCACAAATAATGTTTTTACAATGTAGGAAATTGATTTCAATCCATAAAGCCTGGAACACCTCGGTAGATGTTCTTTCAAGAATGTTATAATTTAGTGAGTTGTCAACTTACATACCAACACCTCCACAAGAAAGAGGAGTCGTGACATATTCAAATTGGTAATTAGGTATCTGTGGATTGAAATCCATTTCATTCATGTTCGTAATTTTGGTTTCCGTTACACCAATTACACAAAAACCATAGTCGAGCTCGTCTAGTAAGTGTGTTTAAAAAAATTTAAGGTTCTATGCTATGGACGCCATCTTTCACTGTTCGACTAACAGTATTCCCAATCTGTTGCTCTATCGTCTCCTTCAATCTCGATATCTCATCCGCCATTTTGAATACTTGTGCTTTAACTGAGCGTTATTCTCCCACTTTAAATTTTCAACTGAATCTGGCATAATAAACGCGTTGCACAAAGAAGCGAAAGAAAAGACAGAAAACACGAAAAGAACACCAAACATGTAAGAATAGAAACAATTAGCGAAATTCAGTGGAGCTCAATAACTTGCTGCCATCTTGGTCAAAACACCGCTAAATGCAAGATTCACGTTTTATTCAACCGGAAGCCTCAATCAATCCCTCACAAAAACGCGCCCCATTGTCGCACATTAATGGCCAGAAATAGGAGGACCCCCACATAGGCACAATAAGTGAACCGACCGCTTTAGATTCATGCATGTGGCGCGGCGGCAGCCTACCTATAAGATGAATAGTTGGAAATAGCCAATTATTCTCACCCGATCAATCTTAGGCAAACGCATCTACATCCTCGGTCCCCGGCTGATGAAACCTATAATTAAACCTAAGCAATTTCGTGTTGTAATGTCTAGTAAATATATCGATTGTGTGCTGACCCCAGAGTTCGTCAAACTGCCTAAACACATCGATACGCACAGAATGATCGTCAAAATAAACAACCTAGTTAAAGAAATCGGGCCTAACATTCTGATCACGAGGTAACCAAACGACGTCCAATTGAAGCTCCAGACGGGAAGTGAAAACTAAAATAGTCAATGCACTGTTTTGCAAATCTTTAACCACCCTACCGACCTGGATAATTCTCACAGCGTTTTGGCTATCAGTATTCCAGCGCACCCTTAGTTTCACGGGGTGAGCCTGAACAGCTTCCAAAGAAAACTTAATTAATTATCTCACCAGCTAAACAACTCCTCCTTGCCTTAATCAGGAATAAACACCGATACATTCCAGGCATGACGAGAATTAATACCGGAATGAAAGTACCTTGTCTTAATCCGGATAACTGTGCCGCAACTGGACGACAAAGAGATTTATATAATTATAATTTGGTCGATAGTAGCAGCAACTGGCTTAATGTGCACATAATGAGACTCCTCCAAAAACCCAAAAAATATCCACGAGTTCGGAAAAAAGCTTATCAATTGTAGAATCAGTGACCGAAATTATTTCCGAAACGGTGTCAATATTGTATCCAAACCATAAAAAAATAAGGCCTAGGATGTCAATCTGACTTTTCCGCATTAACTTGAAAACCGGCAAGGGCATGATCCGATCAAACCAACGCACTGTTAGACAAAGCAATGTCTACCGAGCGACTGGCTCCAACACCATCATAGGCACGCCCAGGGATCTCCAAAGAGTTTCCAAAAGGTTTAGTAACTTACCAAAAATGTACGGTGCACTGGACAGTCCGAATGGCAAAACCGTGAACTTGAATACCCGGATAAGAATCCGTAGAAAAGGCAAAAATGCGCCATGCTCTGCAAAGAAAAAAATGCGTTGATGGCGGGGTAGAAACAAATGGTATTTTGTAACCCTCCTGAATTATACTTAAGATGAAATCAGGCACGGGAGTGGTTTGCCAGAATTTCACAGCTTTTAATAATCCCCCTTTAACCAATACCTTCACAGAATCACCAGAAAGAACAGACAAGGTCGACTGACACTCAAACGTTTTATGCTACTTATGAAACTCTTCGGGATCAAATTCCACGGAGCCAACGGGCAATTTACAAAGGAGGAAACACTCTTACCTTGATCCTCAGTATGTAGTCATTGCTTATCTATATTACCTCCCGATAACCGCAAACTGTGGGGGTATTCCGATCTCTAATGGCCAAACTTGCCGCAAGCAAAATAGTTTCCAGGCCTAAGAGAAGATTCGTTTAAACGGCGAGGAGCAGCGAGCCATTGATCGCGAGAATGAGCAAAATTATAGGACCCACAGAAGCAGTGCTAGGAGAGGAGAATGAAAACGGACGCGTCGAAGAAGAACGATTTGAAGAAGCACGTTTTTCTGCCTTTTTCGCAACCACAGCTTTAACCGCCTTGTCAACTCTCTCCTCTGCGAGGCGGAGATGCGTTTTTGTCACCGAGGTATGGCTTTTAGGGTCCCTAGCTTCAAAGCGTTTTCCCTGCTAATATTTTACAAACTAGAAATAGCTATCGCTAAGTGCCAACGAGAGAGTGAATACATAGTTTGCAGATTTGTATCAGACTTCCAAAATACCCAACAGTAGTTGTAATTTTTTTATTCGAAATTACTGAAACTCAACTTATCTAGTTAACAATAATACAATAGAAATTGCACACTTTTTATCTCCAACAACAATGTAAATGTCAACGTGTTTTGCAATAATATGGAAAGTACTGCTGTAACTTTTGAACGGCCGTAATTTTAACAGGGATATGCAATAATTAAGTTGAATAAAAGCAGTGCCATGTAAAAAATCGGCAAAGCGTTTTCAGACTTTTCAGTGTGAAACATGTAATGGAGAATCAATCTCAAGTTGTTTCACTTGTAGAATTTTTATTTTAATGATGAATTGGTATATGAAATGAATCATATATGAACTGCGGATATGAAATCAAGTGAAGCTATGATCTTCGCAGTTATGAACGCAATTTTTACAATTGCGTAGAGAAGCCTGAAAAATTCAGGACTTCAAAGGGGTAATTGTAAAAATTGCGGCGCAATTGTAAAAATTGCGTTCATAACTGCGAAGATCATAGCTTCGCTTAATTTTTTTTTTTAAGATACAGCCATGAATTATAAGTAAAAAAGATCGTTGAATTGTGTACTTTGCAGACAACATGTTTTCTTTGAAAATTAAATTAAATTGTCCACCAGTCAATGGTTACTAAACGAAAAACAAACTGCTCTACTTGCGAACCAACGGCCGAAATTGACAACAGCGGCAGATAAGAACACGTACGCCGGTTTAGTTTTGAGCTCGTTCACTCAATATAGAACACGCTGGTTAGAAAATAAATATTAAAGAACACTCAAAGCAAGTGTACACAACACGATTGTCAGGGAAATGGGAAAAAATGTGTTTTCACTCACCTCCGAACACAAGATCATCAATAGTCGCGCGCGTCATGTAAGTTTGTCTAATGACATCACACTTCAAAACACGCGCTTTCATCGGTCCCTACTAAAATCTCCATGGAATCTACAACTTAACATTAAATTATGTCACAAGCAAAATTTCCGCGATGGGATTGGCTTATTTTTTTTCTATTGTTACATTACATTGCCTTTTTCTCTGAATCACTCGACATTTTTTTCACCTGCAGCTCGATACTTTTGCGCGCGGCTCTATAATGCTGCCGCCTAGTTGAGCGCCTGTATCGTTCGTTGGTTCATAAAAAAAAGCCTTCCTCAGAAACGAACATAACAAATTTACAACGTCCTTTCGGATGAAAAAACCAAAACAAAAAGTAATACGAAAACTGATAAAGCCAAATTAAACTAAAGAATGCAAGTATCGTAAACAGAACAAGTTATGAGCAAAACAAAACTGACAGACTAGTAACTCATGAAGCCCAATTTTAACTAGTAGCTTGCACAAAAACTTTTTAAAACTTTCGTTTTTTTCCTTTAGTACGTCTCTTTTGCCGTCTTTACAATAGTACACGAATTCAACAGACAGCTCAAATTATTTTTGCTAAGTTCGTCCCGTCTTTACACTACATGAGAGACGCATAATTTGTGTGGACGATTTATACGTCTCTATCATATAAACGGCCAATCGTGTCGTGACCAGCAGCCCCTTCCACTGGAAACGTGTTAGGAATATCGATTGGCTCATTAGAAGTTTCTGGATCAAAAAACACCGATTAACCTAGTATCCAGACAAAGAACTGTAATGAAATAGAAGGGAGCGAATTTTTTTGGCTAAGTTAGGTCCATTAGTGCAGTTTCATGCAGTTTTTCTACCGAGAATATAATCTCTGGACTTAAAATTCTGTTAAAATGCGACGTAGGCCGAAAAAATAATACAAATAAAAAATATTAATAACGAGGTTCACGTCAATCGAAGAAAATTGCAGAAATATGAATGCATTACACTCATATTGACGTCAACCGTGTCTTTTTTATGTTGGTTAGATACCGGCAGCATTTGATGCCAGAGAGTTTTAGATAAGAAAGATCAAAATATGATGCCATCCTTTTCCTGTACATTTCTACTGTTTCCTTCACTGCTTTGTCACACTTTTGATTCATCTTTAAATCCTCCATTAAGTCCCCCGGGTGGTTATTTATTCCAAGCACATTTGAGAGGGGGAGCTTACTAGAGAGCGGGCTTAAGCTCTAAAGAAGCTCTCTATGTAATTTTTTTCTGTGATTCCAACTAAAATTCCCTGGATTTCATCCTCTTCGGTGCAGGCCGTTTCTGCTCACTCCATTGCGATTTTCGGATTATCATATTATGATGTCATTTCAACCGATTCTAATAAAAACTGGCCAGTGATTGGCAAATATCATAAACATCCGCTCTGCCAAATTTAGAAAGAAACGGAAGTAACGCCAATTTTCTACGGATTTTTCAATTTTCCAGACTTGCCAGTCCAGAAAAAAAAATTGTGTTGATTAATTAATTAAATAGAGGATTTACGGTACCCAAGTATTGTGTCATATTTCAAAATATATTCCTTTTCATGATTCTGTAACTTCTCCGTAAACCGAAATCTTTTTTTCAAAAAACCTTGATGAAGAAAGGCAGTTCGTTTCAAAATAATGGCTTAAGATAGTTATTCCTTCACTGTTGATCTTGCTATTTTTAGCATTTGTAGTCAGGGCTCTAAACTTCTTGTGTTTTAATTCATTTATCCCCTAGGTCCCGGTTCTGATTATCAAAAAATGGTGCATAAAAAGTTGGACGTTTTGGAGCAGCATAATCAAGAACTTAGTGTTGCAAAAAAAGAGGGGAAAAGAGGAGAGGAGGGTATTGCTTGTTTCAATCTGGGCAAGTACTTTCATAGCGTCGCCGATTTTAATCAGGCCATACGAAATTACACCGAAGCATTAACCATTTTTAAGGAAATAGGTTTCAGGACCAGAGAGGGAGAAGTTTATTGCAATCTCGGCGTTGCTTATCAAAGTCTGGGCAATTTTAAGCAAGCCATAGAGTACCACACACAAGATCTTATTATTGCGAAAGAAGTAAGGGATAGGGCCGCGGAGGGAAGGGCCAATTGCAATCTCGGCGTTGGTTATCAATGTCTGGGCAAATTTAAGCAAGGCTTAGAGTACCACACACAAGAGCTTAGTATTGCAAAAGAAGTAAGCGATAGGGCCGGGGAAGGGAGAGCTTATTGCAATCTCGGGAATGCATACCTCAATTTAAGTAATTTTAAGGAAGCCATAGATTTCTTCAAACAATATCTCAGTTTAGCAAAAGAGGTAGGGGATAGGACCGGGGAGGGAAGAGCCTATTGCAATCTCGGCAACGCTTATCACAGTCTGGGTAACTTTAATGAAGCCATAGAGTACCACAGACAAGATTTTAGCATTGCAAAAGAAGTAGGCGATAGGGTTGGGGAAGGAAGAGCCATTGGCAATCTCGGTAACGCTTATTACAGTCAGGGCGATTTTAAGCAAGCCATAGAGTACCACAAACAACATCTTAGTATTGCAAAAGATGTAAAGGATAGGGCCGGGGAAGGAAAAGCCTATTGCAATATAGGCAACGCTTATCACAGCCAGGGCGATTTTAAACAAGCCATAGAGTACCACAGCCAAGATCTTTGTATTGCAAAAGAAGTAGGAGATAGGGCTGCGGAAGGAAGGGCCTTTAACAATATCGGGAATGGTTATAACAGTCTGGGAGATTTTAAGCAAGCCATAGAGTACCACAAACATAATCTTTTTATAAAGAGAGATGTAGGGGATAGGGCCGGTGAGGCAACAGCTTGTGGCAATCTCGGGAATGCATATCACAATTTAGGTAATTTTAAAGAAGCCATAGAGTATCACAATAAACATCTCGATATTGCAAAAGAAGTAGGGGATAGGGCGGGAGAAGGAAAAGCCTACTGCAATCTCGGCAACGCTTATCGCAGTCGTGGCGATTTTAAGCAAGCTGTACAGTACCACAAACAAGATCTCAGTATTGCAAAAGATGTAGGGGATAGGGCAGGGGAAGGAAGAGCCTTTGGCAATCTCGGTAATGCTTATTACAGTCAGGGCGATTTTAGGCAAGCCATAGAATACCACAAACAAGATCTCTTTATTATGAAAGATGTAGGGGATAGGGCCGGGGAGGCATCAGCTTATGGCAATCTCGGGAATGCATATCACAATTTAGGTAATTTTAAGGAAGCCATAGAGTACCACAATCAACATCTCAGCCTAACGAAAGATGTAGGGGATAGGGCCGGGGAAGGAAGAGCCTTCTGCAATCTCGGCAACGCTTATCACAGTCTAGGCAATTTTAAGCAAGCCATAGAGTATCACACAAAAAATCTTAGTATTGCAAAAAAAGTGGGGGATAAGGCCGGGGAAGGAGGCGCCTATGCCAATCTCGGAAATGCGTATCACAGTTTAGGTTACTTTAAGCAAGCCATAGAGTACCACAATAAACATCTCGGTATTGCAAAAGAAGTAGGGGATAGGGCCGGAGAAGGAAAAGCCTATTCCAATCTCGGCAACGCTTATCACAGTCATGGCGATTTAAAGCAAGCCTTACAGTACCACAAACAAGATCTCAGTCTTGCGAAACAATGTGGGGATACGGCCGGGGAGGGAAGAGCTTGTGGCAATCTTGGTAGAGCTTTTTTCAATACAGGTGAAAATGAAAATGCGCTTCTCTTCATTGAACAGCAGCTTAGAATTTCTAAGGAAACGGAGGATCCAATACAGCAGGGAATGGCTTGTTATTGGCTAGGTCGTGTTCACGAATTTTTAGGCTCCTTGGGCAAAGCTCTTAATTACTATCGTTTAAGTATAAAGCATTTTGATGAAACAAGGCGTCTTCTTCAGTCTAAGGATACATGGAAAATAAACTTTCGTGACAAAAATCAGTTTGCGTACACCGCTCTGTGGACAGCTCTTTTGAAGACTGGAGAAGTTGATGAAGCTTTGTATGCTGCTGAGCAAGGACGAGCACAGGCTTTGGCAGACGTTTTGAGGATGCAACACGGAGTTAATGAAGAACCTTCAACGGAGGTTACGATGAAGGAAACAATCTCTGCTGTAATAAAAGATATTTCTTCTCAAACAGTTTTCACTGCCCTTGAGGGGAACACGATCAGTTTCTGGCTGCTAAGAGAAGGTAGCGAGATAAAGTTTCGGCAGAAGGAAATTGAAAATGGAAGTGCGGATTCATTAATGGAACCCTTTACGTCCTTGCCCTTCTCTGTGAACTCTTTGCAGCCCTTGTATGATGTCTTAGTCAGTCCTATCGCAGACTTGCTACAAGGTGATGACTTAGTCTTTGTCCCTGATGGACCATTTTGCTTGGCTCCTTATTCTGCATTGAATGACTCTTTCAGGATCCGAACTGTTCCCTCGTTGACCGCTTTAAAAGTGATCGTTAGTGCACCTGACGAATTCTTGAGTAAGAGTGAAGCTCTGCTTGTGGGCAATCCCTGCTTGGAGGAAGTCACTTACGGCACCGGTGAACCCAGGTATGAGCAGTTGCCATGTGCAAAAAAAGAAGTAGAGATGATAGGGGAACTTCTGCATACCACACCTCTCACTGGAAGAAATGCAACGAAATCTGAGGTGCTGAAAAGAATGAAGTCAGTTGCTTTAATCCACATTGCTGCACATGGAGATGAACAATTCGGAGAAATTGTTTTGGCCCCAAATCCCGAACGCACATCCCGGAAGCTCGAAAAGGAAGATTACATGTTGACAATGAGCGATGTTCACGCAGTTCGCCTTCAGGCAAGACTGGTTGTGCTGAGCTGCTGTCAAAGTGGTCAGGGAGAGGTGAAAGCTGAGGGTGTTGTGGGAATAGCAAGGGCTTTCCTGTGTGCTGGCGCCAGGTCTGTTCTGGTGTCACTCTGGCCAATTGATGATGAGGCGACCTTGCTGTTCATGAAAAGTTTCTATGGACACTTGGCAGATAGAAAAAGTGCAAGTTTAGCCCTTCACCTTGCTATGAAATCTCTTCGGGAGAAAAAACTACTCTTCTGGAGAAAGTACTCCGCCATAAAATACTGGGCGCCATTTGTGCTAATTGGTGATGACGTCACCTTTGAATTTAGGCAACACGAACACGCTGTACATCATTGTACATATCTTTAATCAGCAAGTTGTTGAAAGGAGCAGGTACATTCTTCACAGAGAAATGGTTTCAAAATCTTCGCCCATGTAGTTGTTTTACGAAGTCCTTTAGCTAGTATACGTACCTGAAAGTGATATTGCCTGCATTCACCATGGCCAGGTCGGGTTCTTCGGCCTTCGTGCAGATAGCTGACATGAAATCGCTGATTGCCAGTTACGTATGTAAAGTGAACTTAGCTTTTGAGGTCTACATGTCACATTGACACTTAGTTGAATAGGAATTGTTGCTCGGTTATTAACTAAGCACAAACGGTTTCATGAATTACGATAGTTATTTTATTTCCTTACCAATCAGGACGGAAGTCGGTAATGCAATTTAGTAATCCACTATTTATTGCTTTTTTTTTTGTCAGAAACGACGTCTTAAACGTCAGAAAACTACTTTTCCTCTGATACATCGGTATGCCATTTTGCTTTCGATTATGATCGAGCTCAAGTTATTGAAAAAAAAAACATTTATATATATCACCCATACCTCAGTTAAGGTAGATAAAAGATACGTAAATTGTCCTAAAGTAAGATTGGAAACTTATTTTACATGCACCACGAGATTTCAGTGGTATTAAGATACTGTCAAAGTCCTTACAAATACCTTAAAACAATTCCAAGCCTTGATTACACGTTGCTAGGCAACGGGCAAAGTAACAATCAGAGTCCTAGGCAGGATTCGAGCCTACGAAATCCGTAACACCGGTCGGATGCTCTTACGTTGGGCTACTAGAACTCACCCGAGAGGTTGGTCGTTTATCTACAATCATGCTCAAAAGTGTTGAGACAATGTACAAAACCTAACGCTTTCGAACTAACAATAGCATTTTGTATTTGAATGAAAACACCTTTTTTTATCTGTAGTCACCCCCCTTCCCTCCCCCTCCCCCCCCCCTTCCCCCCCCTTCCCTCCCCCTTCCCCCCCCCCTTCCCCCCCCCGAAAAACAAACAATGTTGCAAAACGCTTCGTGGATGTTTATTTGTTTCCAACATTGAAAAATGGGGAAGGGCCGGCTACCTTTCACGAAGGGAGAGAGAAAAATTTACACCGAGGGAAAAAAGGCTGGTTATTTCATGTGTCTCAACAACTTTTGTCCATGAGTGTATGTCCTGGATGGACAATGTATCCCGCTATTTGCGGGCTCTACAAAGTCAAGATATGTTCTCTCCCTTCATCCTCTCTTGGTAGGAACCCCTTATTAAGTAAAACGTGCGGTGTAATGAACTATCATAGGTAAATACAAGACGACACAGTCATAGTGTAGTTATCTTGTAAAGAAACATATCAAACTTTTAATGTTGTCTAGAAAGAACATCCTGACTGGCCAGTGCCTTACTTATAAAGAATGAGGAGGAGACTAATTTTTGTTTATTTTATTTTATTTTATTGCCCGTCAATATAAACGTGTTTAGGAAGAAAAAAAAATGCGAGGAAGTAATGTTTGTTTCGTTTGGTAACGACGCGTTGAAGTTTTACTTTTGGCGCGTGACAAAGCAATGTGTGATAATGATTTCATTATCGTATCTTTTAAGATAATTGTGCATAACGAACGGTACTGCAGGGCACAAAGCTTTTTAGAGTGAAGAGTGCCTAAAGTATGTTTGCTATTTTTTTGGATTCATTTTAAGTTGTGTGAAGTTCTTTATACTTATTAGTGTGCAAGTGATAATTCAACTTCAAAGGTCTTGATGTTGTGTTCAGGTTATGAAACAGGGTATTAAAAAAAAAAAGGAAGTGACCGCTTCGGCAAAGAGGCCACACTGTTGCCAGGCAAAATGCACGTACTAGAAAACACAATTAATTTTGCCGACGCACTTCATTGCTAAATTATAAAGGGGTTTCAGCATCTTTAACGGATACTTCAGTGCGTATACCGGCTGACCTCTTTAGCAATTTAATTTACATCCGGACAGACTGGAATATATTCCTTATTTGGAATTAATCCATCTGGGTTAATTAAGTAAGAAGGTGAAAGGACTATTATGACAAGTGCTTCTAGTACGTGATGTCGTGCAAACGGTGTACTCTTCGTAATGGAAACCTTAGTGTATATTTTAAGGCTGTAACTTTAAAGTGAGGTCAACTGTAATTGTGGAAACTCTAGGTACAGTACTGCATTAATCCTACGTACGTTATCAGGTTTAGGGTTTTGTTCAAACAGGTGGATTAATTATAATAATTGATATTTCTTAATCCCTTGTTTGCTTCGGTTGGCGAAGTCCTTTATTATACTTTCAAGAAGTTTATTAGTCGACAGGTCATGTACTGTCCAAAAAGTTAGGTACAGCAATCCTGGTCCACCAATCACTGCGATTGGTCTTAAATGAGTTTGTTCGATGCCTAGCAGCACTGCAATTAGTCGTCAGCGTCAGTCACGACGGTTTGGTGCAGCAGTAGTTACACCTTCGGAGTTGGTGTAAAGCGTTTATTTTCTAGTTGAAGTTATTGCATTCTAAGCGGCTCCGATTCCTCTGACCAATCACTGTGCATTACCTGGACCCGGAGCGCGAGTAAGTAAGCTACTCTTTTGATTTGAAGATGCACTTTTGAGAAACCACTCACTAGAGAACAGTACACTTTAAGAAGAAAACTATTTTAGTAGAAGACCCATTAAAGCAAGTGAGAAAGTCCATTAAGTCATTGTCTTGTACTTGCACTCTTGTACTGTTGACGTCGCAAGAGTGTGTTCCTGCGACGGATTTAAGCAGAAGGTAGACGGAGCACGAGTTAATGCCCCGTGTTACCAAAAAACGTCCCTTTTTACAAAGGTGAGCGTACATTGGTTACTAATAACTCAAGCGAATAAAGTTGGTCAAAAGATTTTAATTTCTACCACCTTTTATTATTGTAAGCAATCTTGATGTTTTCATTTTTTGCACAAAACATCAATATCGCTTACAATCCTCTATAATTCATTAGCCATTAAACAAACTCTTGTACTGTTGACGTCGCAAGAGTGTATTCGGTTTTTTCTTTTTCTTTTTTTCCCCACAGCCTGTAGTCAAGTTAACAGTTTCATTGGTCGAAAACAGGTTATGTCCACATCAAAATGCACTTGTCAATCTTTGTCTTCATAGGGTTGTTGGAGTTGTTTTTGAACACGTCGTCTTGTCAGTTAAAAAAGTAGTTTCAGTTGTATAGAAATCTGAAAGTAGAAAATTTGATTTCTGTTATGATGCAGATATAGTCCCAGCTAAACGATCGATCTCCGAAACGAAAACGATTTAACAGGTATAAAGTGCACTTCGTCACCCCAGATGTGATCTCATTTTCTTTTCTTCACAGTGGTGCAATTGAAATACCCGAAGACTGTCTATTTTAATAGTCCTTTCACCCATAACCAGGTCATGCTCATGCGAGGCAGGGGCGAATCTAGGATAAATAATGACCGATTTTCAAAACAACGAAAAAGTTTCTAGTGGGGTCCGGGGGCATGCTCCCCAGGCAATGTTTTGGATGTTAACTTTCAAAAGTCTCCTTCCCCGTGTTTCTGACCGCTTTCCGTAAAACGGTGGAAACCGGTATGGATCTGCCCCTGCCAGGTCAGATCATGCTTGACTATCTCGCCAAGGCTTGCTTTCACTTGTACGTCTTATTCAAAGCCTGACATCTCTCAGATAGTACTACAGTACGCGCGATTCAATTGGCGAATTCAGAACCGTATTCTACAGTACACCAGTTTCTTTTTGTTGCTTGATTCAAAGATCTGAAGATGTAACAAATATCTTGCTTACCTTGTTTTCTCGGGCGGTGCTGTAAGTTACGGCTTAATTCTTGCATTGTTTTCAGCTCCATTTGTCCTTGTGGGGGCTTCCAACTAGAGTAAAACAAGGCTGTAACCAACGGTTTCGTCGGCAAACTCGGATAGTTCTGCAACGGTCAAATTAGAAGAGATTACAATAAATACGGCCTATAATATTGCACAAGGGAAGAAAGGCAGTTACTTTCAGTACTGCCCATGAACTCGGTGATTTAGAAGTAGCAAAAAAGACCGAATATGGTGGAAGTAATAAGAAATGCGACCTTGTGGAGAAGAAAGGAACATTCTTTTAGAAACGATCGAAAGCGAGAATACACCATTTCGACAATTTCAGTCCAAGCGGGAGTACAGCGAGTCAATTGTCACCTCAACCTATTACTAGTTTAATGGCCTGGTTTCCACAATTCTCGTACAATCTCGACTCCAGAGCTCTTCTCTTGACTGAGGGCGGAGAGAAGAGCTCTGGGGAACCCTGAAACAAAGTGTCTTCTCATTGGTTTTCGTCAAGAACAATCAAAAGCGTCTCTATTTGGTGCATTCACGTTAGCACTAGGAGTGAGCAGGCGCAGTAAGGTTCAAATAGCCAATTTTTGGCTATAAGAACCCTACGGCTCATGTTCTCCTAAGTAGAGTTATCGTTTGTCCACACTGGACAGCTGAGCACATTAGAGGCGTCGTTTAATTCCTGTGATGACATGACCAGCTGTTTTTCATTCCAATTTTCAAAGAATACCGTTTTTGGATAGCAGTTTGTCATATTGCGGAATAATGCCTCTCGCAACCTCAATCCGTCGTTGATCAAATGACCGATTATATTTCCATAATGATTGTGTAACTTGCAATATTTCGAGGAAGTTAAAAGCAGGGGCAGATCAAGCGAGAGGGTGAGATGACCTGTGGCTTTCTATTACAACTTGTATTCTGCAAAAAAAAACAAAAAAAAAAAAAAGAGAAAAAGAAAAACTTCACCAGTCAGCTTCGCCATCGTTTAGTGGTGCAGCTCCTCCTAAGAAAAATCCTGGATCCGCCCCTGAAGAGACAAAATATGATTGCTTTAGATATTTATAGATAATGGAAAAGCTCTTTATAGTTAGCCCAGGTCAGCAGCACCTTCTGTCACTTTAGGCAGCGCAGTTACAATGGTTCAAGTAAGTGCTTTTCTCTCACTCGTTCGTCGTCAAAACAGTTCCTTTCCCTGGGACGCAAGTGCATACAAAGCTCACAGGTAACTACAACTCAAGAAAAAGGAAGTAAACATGCACTTACGGTCACCCTGCTGTGAAAGCCTAATGTTCAACAAGCTGAATTTTATGGGGCACGTCGTGGGGACAAAATCACCCCTAATTTGGTGTTGCACCGTTATAAAAGTATCGGTTCACACGAGGGGACATGTCTCTGCAACAAAGCCCTGGGACATGCACCCGCAAGATTTTCATGTGTGTGCACATGTTGTGATTTTGTCCCTGCTACATGTCCCGCTACCCGTCCCTGCTACATGTCCCGCTACCCGTCCCTGATACATGTCGCCTCAGTGTGCACTGCACAAGTGTTTTTGTCGCTGCAACATGTTCCCTTATGTCTGCCCACCTGAATGCCCCACCTCGTCGCAATATTGTCGGGATATTATGAATTGCGGCTAATTACAGCATTTAATTGCAACAGGTTCTTTTGACCGTGACGAAGGTTTCCGTTACTTTATTTTTCTTATTTCAATGTGATTGTCAGTGGTTTGCAAATAAGATAGGTCGTTTGTGATCGGAAAAAGCGAAACGACAGCAAAACCCCCTCTGCAATTATTTAATTGCGGAAAACAAAGAGGTACATGATTTAAGTGCTAAATGCATGACTTTATAGGGAAGATATCTGTTTACAAACATTGCTTTTGTTATTTAAATGTGCCGACCACAGGAACAAAAGATCCCTTGTTTCGACAGCCAATGATGCTCTGGTTGGCATATTTATGACAATTGATGACGTCAACGATATCTTCCCTATTATTAAGCAACGGTATTTTGTATCAATCAGTGTCACAACTCTCTTTAATTAAAGATCGATCGAGTTTGAATAAACTCTCCTCGGCCTTCATTTTAACCTTCGCGACTCCAGTTCTACCATGGTTACTTTGAGATATGCGTAAGTTTAAATGAAATGCGTTTGTAAAAGCATAAACACATGCATAATGTGATTGTTTGAAATAAATTGTCCTTGTTGAGGAAGCCTCGCCAATTGCTGATCTCACATCAAATAGCACTGTTTGGACTGAAAGTGGGAAAATTCTTATCAAAAAATAAATGTTTAACTTATTTCCCATTAGCTCCTTTTGTTCGTCCACCAGCAATTTGTACATTGCAGCACCTAGAGATTGGTTGCAAACCACCAATACTTTAATTCAAAGGAAGAAAGTACGTCGGTATTGTTTTTGCGTCACGCTGTCACGCGGTCACTCAGTTGTAACTGACGCACGCACGCAAACAATCTACCGATATATTGCTTATCCATTTAATCGTTTATTTGTAGCCTGATTCACTGTTGGTGCTCAGCCCGTTCCAACGAGGACATTGCAAGGTGATTAGTCGACATTGTAGACATTTTTCCCTGCGTGATCTAGTTAACTATTTGTTTATTGTTTGATCAAACTACAGCTTAACCTACGTATTGTGGAGTTGGCGAGAACATATGGGCGAAGCTAAAAATGGGCCTGATCGCAGGTTAACTACAGCTATTCTTTGCCAAGTTGTACGTCCAAAAGGTATTAAAGTATTAAGTGAATCGCACATGTATAGTCGGAGGCCACATCATTAAACTTCACGGAAATAAAGCATCGATCAGGAGCTAATTTTCATAGCAATGGAACAATTAATGAACTTTTTTGATAACATTTGATCTCTGTTTCTACTGAACTGCCTCGTTAATGATTTGCAGAGTTTTATCAATGAGTATGAAATTACATGGCCGTGTTCTTTATCATTTCCGCCATTTGTCATTTAAAAAAACACCTTAGGTGTTGCTACAGTGAGTCTGCGGTTTTCTTTGTGATGTGAGTGGGCTTCATGCTAGAATCCTTCTTCTTCGCTCCCAAAGCGACTGTCGAACGCACTTCGGTAATCCGAGATTGCTATACTAGTTTTGTATTTATTTTACTGAAACATTGATCACGGTCATTCAGTTGTGATTGACGCAAGAAAACAATCTACCAGACTAGTATCGCTTAAGTTATCCAATAATTTCTTTTCAGGGGTATCAATAATTATACCGTCTTCTCAACAGGTTGTAACGAAGAACATTGCAAGGTAATTTGTTATTCTATAGGTTGCCCGAATCTTGTTAAATGTTTGTTCGTTTGTTGTGTTATAATTCTCTCTATTCGATCTCTTTCCTTGTGTGCATTGTGAAAGTAAGTAAATGGTGTATCTTGAATTTCTTATGCATACCGCTTAGATTCAAATTAAAGGGAGTTAGGAGGCAAAGGGCCACTAAGAAAGCATTGAAGAGTTCATCCATTATGGAGAAATTCATTTCTTATTAAAGGGGCTAGGTCACGCAATTTTAGGCAATTTCAGCACTGATCGAATGGTCATAGAATTAACTAAAATATTAAAATAACTGTTCAAAACTATAGAAGAACTCTAACAAAACACAGGGAAGCCTGAAGAAGGAACATGGATGGACAAAACTGGAGAGGATTGAAATGGATTGAATTTGGGTAAATTTGAAAAACGTCGGCCAACCTTTTTTCAAATTTATATCAGTCTATATCAAAATGTCATTTACAAAGCTGGAAAATCATTCTCAGTTGTTATGTGGCCGTGATTTTGCAAATGAAAAACTCTTGCTCTGCCAATTTGATGTTTAGAGCTCATAATTAACAAAATTAAACAAAATTACCTAAAATAGCGTGACCTAGCCCCTTTCAGCCCTCAAGTTCAAGGGGCTGCAACACGGTAGTGCAGTTGATTTTGTGTAGTTTTACTAATTACTCGCAACAATACCCGTTATGCAACTTAAAGGGGCACTGTCATGCTTAATTTGCTGTTTTTAGGGCAAAAATGGGCAAAAATCTAAACTTGTACTGTAGCTCACAGGTACAACATTTCTCGCAACCCACTGACAAGATATGAAATATATTTCTAGCACAAAGAGCAACTCGCATTTAATTTTTGTTGTCTTTCTGAAGAAATTGTCTCCAAACT
>OX421457.1:3496584-3501584 GCA_949126865.1 Montipora capitata | reverse complement strand
TTTGCTTAACACCTGACTGGCAAAATTTTGAGCTTTGATTTTTATCCAAAGGCCGTTTACTTTGAGTGTAAGTTTTGGATTTCACGGTCCGCCATTACTCACATTCAAAACTGACCGATTGGACCTCAGACGGTTGGATCCAGGGAAAAGTGACGTCAGAGGCTCACTAGCTTAAAATTTCAGCGTGTGAACACAGCTTATTATATATGCAAAGCGTGAGTTTAAAAGTCTGAAAGCCCAAAACCCCCGTGCTGCATATTAATTCTGCGGCGTACACATGTATTGCATTCTTAAACTAGTGAGCCTTTGACGTCATTTTCTCCTCGATCCAGCTCTCTCAAAAACATAATGTTAGAAATGGCGGACCATTAAATAGGAAAATTACAGTTAAAATAAAGAGGTGTCTTTTTGAAATCAAGGCTTAAAACGTGGGTCACTTAGTGTTTTGTTAACATAGTTTTAAAATCCAAAGAAAAATATGAATTGATTTTTTGGTCTCAGGGGCACTTTAATAATATCCTGTCAGTGTCATATCAACAAAAATCTGCTTCGCCTTGAATTTGAAATGACACTGCCCTTCTTAATTTAAAAATTACACAGAAGACAAGCCCTCTGCCCTGGTTTATATATTTCCAGACATCACACGTTAAAATGCACATTTTAAAATTTGCATAAATTAAATCAAAAGAGGGTCAAGCGCAATTTTTACCTCCGCAATTAAAACCAATTCACAAAACGTCATTCCAGTACAACCTGAAACCCCTATGGTGGTAACCACCGCATCATTCTTTACTTTTACTAATGTATAGATTTCTTGAAAACATTATCATTACTTTTCAATAATAATTTGCTGGTAGCATAAATAAGACTTGACGGAGTCACAATTAATCAAGGATAAAATAGGGAAAGATAGCGTTTATGTCACTTATTGTCATTAATGTGCCAACCAGAGCCTCACTGGCTGTCGAACCAAAGGATCTTTTGTTCTTGTGGTTGGCACATTTCAATAACAAAAGCAATGTTCATAAACAGATATCTTCCCTATTATCCAATAAAGTAATAAGTTCTTATGTACTAATTGATTCCTTTTAGCAATTTTTTAAAAATCAAGTATACCCTCATGATTACTATGTAATTATGAATATTATTTCGGTTTCATTGAATACAAGAACGTTAGATGTTTAAGTTAGTATGTACATGCCTTGAGGGTGTTCGCATATGCAAGTCAAATAAACGCAGTGAACTAAGCAATAATTTACCTTTCGTCTCACAGTAGACGGAATTCCGCCCGACGTATCTATTGAAAACAGATGTTCTTTAAGAGAATTCAAAACATCTGATAATGCTAAACGATGACTCAACACATACCTCTAGCTTCTTCCATTGATTCGGTGTACGAGCATTCAAATTCTACTTAGATTGAATCGAAGCCCTCGAGATCGAGGATTTCGCTTAACCTCGTTGTAACATTTTCTGCAGATAGCACACTCTTCCCAACGAAGGACTTTGATCGGGTTTTCACACTTGGCGCATTTGCTGTCATACGTCCACTTACATGGAGAAATAAAAGCTGTGAACTTGTAATATTGAGCTTACTGTACTCTAAAAGAGCGTTTCTTCCCCCAGCAAACTAAAAGGATTGCTTACAAAAGCGTGAATAAAGAAAAAAATTCCGCCATTTGAGGTTTAAGAGACCGCCTTCAAGGTATAGAACGAACGATGGAAGAAGCTCAAAGTTGAAATCATCGCTTCGAACGCCATCTTTGTTTACATCAAAGCGCGCGGTTTGGAAACTGGATGCTACAATTTTCAACAGCCAATCAGACAAAAGTCTCCTTTGTTCTATTTTTTGCAATCTGATTGGCTCGTTCCGAGCATGCGCTTGCAAGTAATACAGGACTCTCTCTTTTCCCGCCTGGGTTCCAGGCCCATTTTCAGGGCGGGGTAAGAGGGAGTCCCGGAAGAGGACTATAAGAGTACTAGTTTCAGAGTTTTTTTATCTGTTTAGATTCAAACAGGAGGGATTTACGACGCAAATTTAGCCTTAAGACTTCTTTAATGTCTCCTCGCTTTGAAGCGCCACTAAAGGGGCTGCATCATGGCAGTGCAAAGCTTCGTCATACAAAGATGTTGCCGAGCATACAAACTTGGAGTAACAAACAACAAAGATAAACTTAGCAGTTTGCATAACCCAAATTCCAACCATTTTAATCTTCTTCAGTTTTGCCCATCTCTACCTCCTTTTGCATTTGCTGCTGTATTCAAACCATTCTTTAATGTTTCTAGTAGTTATTTTTCCGTTTCGGTTGATTTGTTTGCCACTTTACAGTGGCTCAATTTGGCTAAATTTCGTGACACAGCACCTTTAAAGCAAACCAAGATTATAGCCTCGTATATTTCCATTCCTATAACAACTTGACCCACAATGAAACAATTGACTATTTCGATGACGGTAGTTTGCTCTTGATTCGTGTTAAACCGCCCCATTACTCATTTTCGTCTGGTTGAAAACATGAAACTGCATGTAATTACATTTTCTGGACTTACATTTATAGCAATGTGGCTTACAATATCTCATTTGAAAGGTTACAAAATAGGCTTTGCAGTCAATAATAAATAAATAAATAAATAATAATAATAATAATAATAATAATAATAATAATAATAATAATAACTTTTATTTATGTAGCGCACATATCCTGTGCTCAAGGTGCTTTACAATGTTTATCTAAAAATACAATATATTAAGCTAAACTAGACCCTCCGTGAGCGTACACTGGGTTGCCTGTGGTACGTGCACCGTTCCAGACAATTTTTTTCAAGTTGGGGGGTCATTAAGACCATTTAAGGGGTCACCCAGAAGTCATACCAGCAGAGGCCCTTTGGCTTACTGGTCCTCACACGTTCGTACGACGAAACAGATCCTTTTCTGAGGTTAAAAACCTGGCTACCGGCCTATTAATTAATCAGTTGTCAGAAAGAAGAAATTCCTGTCCTCTGTAGAAAAAATAGACTCGCATTGCTTATGTGTGGTAGTGAAGTAACACAGCGATTTATTCCATATAAACTGTCAACTGAGCTGTGTGTTGTCTTCCAGGAGATTCAAGTTGTCCTTGCGTATTATGTAGCTCTAACAGTGCACGATATTGTTTTGGTATTGTCTATCAATGTAGTGCCATGGTAGAAGTCTTAAGTAAATAGCCTGAGAAGACATGTGGTTACTAGCAAAGTACTGAACCCAGAAAGATTGAAGAAAATAAATGGAAGTGAGAAACATTGGCTTCTGGGCTGACATGTTGATAATTTTCAAGCTCTCTCACAACTTCTTTCACCACAAGTTTAACCGTGCCCTCTGAGCATCTGACAGCTTTGTAATACTAAAGTTTACTAAAGTTAAGCCCTGTTTAGTATCTGGATGGGTGACCTCAAACATATACCCCTTCGTAAAACAGAAGCATTGGACTGAAAATACTATTAACGCTAACAAATGCGAACTCAGCAAGGTACAGATTTTGTTAGCTTGCTTTATGCAACAAATATTGATGCAAAAGTAAATTGATACACAGTTTTTAGAAAGAGCAAAAGGAAGTTTTTTTGTTTTTGTTTTTGTTTTTTTGTTTTTTTTAATTAATTAATTTATTTATTCCACACACACACACACAAAACAAACAACTTACTTACAGGATAGACATATTTACATATTTACAGTAAAACAGTATACATTGCTTCCCATGCTGACAAGGAAATCAAAGCATTAAAGTTTACGGGCTGTCGGTTGCAAGGCTGTTGTGAAAAGGCGATGAAGGATTTGTTGGTTTAGGGACTTATCAAAGTAAAAGAAGCAAGAAAAAAGAACGGTTTTCTAAATTAAAGTTTTCAGTAGTTCCCACTTCGTTTGTAAGGTGCCCGCACCCTTTTGTTCAAATAGATAGGTCGACTTAAGACATCTGAAAAAGCCTTCTACCTTTGGTAGCGTTTTATTGTTTTTACAAATCCAGATATAATGTCTTGCTAACAGGAGGCAAAAATTCATTTGACAATGATTTTTGGAGGAGTCTGGCATCAAACCTAATGCTATAAGAAGATTGAATTGGTAGTTTTCTGGATTAATCTGAGACGAAATAAAGCGTTGTATTAAGAAGGTCCAAAAAGCGATCACTCTGGGACAGGACCAAAAGAGGTGACTAAGTTTTTCTGGTTCATCTTGCAAAAGGAGCAGTTTGGGTCGTCTTGTAGGCCGATTTAACTAAGAATTCGTTAGTGAGCAGAAGGAAGTTTCCAGGACGGTCGCTCGAGAATATCATAATTACGACATGAAAACAACATTAATTTTGAACCATGAATATAGAATATAAAAAGTTACGATCAGCAACAAACATTTTGGGAGATTTTTGCTACGTTCAATTTTGTTATTGTACTTTTGGTTGCACAAATAAATCGCAAAATCGAAAGTGACATCGCTGGAATTCAGCGGGCACCATGATTAAGTTACCGCGGCATGTTTACTCGCCAAACAGTGAAGCATCTGTGTCAAATGATGGCAAGATACCGGGTTTTCGTAAGTTTCTTTTTCTGTCAAGTGTTACAGAGTTTGACAATAAATGAGCGAAATCAAAACAAAGATCACAATCGCCCACACACTTGAGGGTTGACCATTGTTTCTGCTAAGTCAAAAATTTACTCTCCAAGACAAGGTTATTTATCACCAGGTAATTCCATCATTTTGGAAATAGCAGCTACTTTATTATTCATCGGTTTCACAATTTTTTGCTGATTTTGGGGCTCATTTTGTTGAAACTCAAGCACGCTTCCAACAGACCTGTTTATTTTCGTGAGCAATATTAAAAATATCCTCCTGTATCACATTTCAACCTTAAGCTCGAAAATTCAATACACAACATGATATGATAATTCACAAAGGCAGAAAATATCAGGGAATCCTTTTCCAGCGAAACATTTTATTGAAACAAACAACATAAGATGCACTACAACGCCGTCCA
>OX421457.1:3484084-3489084 GCA_949126865.1 Montipora capitata | reverse complement strand
CTTTAGAAAGTTGCTTGGCCTTGCGTTTGGAAAGAGTTTCTAGAGGAACATGTTTATGGACAATATATTTAATTGTGCAGCAACAGAAAAACGGAGTCGAGGTTTAGGGGAATAATTAGCATTTTATTTTGCTCAAAACAAAGGAAAATGCAAATTATTTCCCTGAACCTCGACTCCGTTCTTTTGTTGCTGCACAATTCGAAACTAGCCTATTGCCGGCAGAAAGGAGTAACTTTGCGTGGATATTAGAAAGTTATAGCTGGGAATAATCATTGCTTTTTGACTCGAGGAGATCAATGTTGAAATCGCCCATGATATATATCGGTGTTTCTGGTGTGGCATCAACGTGCGTTTGAAATTGTTCTGGTGTTGCCGATATATTACACCACGAATGATGCTTTCACAAGAGAACAAGAAAACCGGCCCGGGCATGATCCGATCGAACCAACAAACTGTTATACAAAGCAATGTCCACCGACCGACCGGTTCCAACGCCATCAACAAAAGGCTATAGGCACGCCCAGGGATCTCCAAAGAGTTAACAAAAATTTTAATAACTAAGTGAAAATGAACGGTGCACTGGACAGGCCGAATGGCAAAACCGTGAACTTGGAAATATCTGGTTACACCCGGATCAAATTCCCACAAAAAAGGCAAAAATGCGTCATGCTCTGGAAAGGAAAATGCATTGAGGCCGGGGTAGACACAAATGATATTTGGTAATAATCCTGAATTAAACTTAAGGTTAAATCAGGCGCGGAGATGGTTTGCCAGAATTCCACAGCTTTTAATAATCCCCCTTTAACCGACACCTTCACAAAATGACCAGAAAGAACCAGGATGGTAGACTCACACTCAAAATGTCTCTGCTGCATATGAAGCTCTTCGGGATCAAATTCCACGGAGCCAACAGGGCATGCGCAGTTAACAAAGGAGGAAACACTTTTACCTTGATCCTCAGTATCTAGTCATTGCTTATCTATATTACCTCCCGATAACCGCAAACTGGGGGTGCATTCCGTATTCCAGTGGCCACTCATTTTGCCGCAAGCAAAATAGTTGCCAGGCCTAACAGAAGATTCAGTTAAACTGCGAGGAGCAGCGAGCCATTGATTGCTAGAATAAGCATAAATAGGACCCACAGAAGCAGTGCTAGGAAAGGAGAATGGAAACGGACGCGAAGAAGAAGAACGATTTGAAGAAGCACGTGGCGTGAAAGACCCTATCCCTGGCGGGCTTCGTTCGTGTGTGGTTTATAAGTTTACATGTGCTGGCTGTAATGCCTGTTATGTCGGCGAAACAACCCGACATTTTTCCACACGCGTATGTGAGCATTTAGTCACTGATAGGGCCTCTCACATTTTTAAACACCTACAGAATTCTGAACATTGTCGCGCCCTGTGTTCAGTAGACTGTTTCCATATTTTAGATCACGTCTCTATGAGTTTTCAACTTAAGATAAAAGAGGCTATTCATATCCAAAGAGAACAACCTTCTTTGATTCATCAATTACATCATGTCAATCTAAAACTATCCTTTTAATTTTCGTATTGTCACGTTTTATGTACCTTTTGTTGTTACTAGCATAATTAGCACTTTTTCCTACTTATAAATTCATCTTCAAGCTTTGTACATTAATCAACTGAAGATGACAGAAGTTTCTGTCGAAACATGTATTGCAAACTTAAAAGTTTTGTCGTTTTCTTTAAATTTCAGACAAAGAACTGTAGTGAAATAGAGGCGAGCGACATTTTTTGGCTAAGTTAGGTGCAATATATAGTGGTAAATTTAGAACCCTTGGATAAGTCTATTTCATGCAGTTTCTCTACCGAGAATATAACTCTCTGGGCTTCAAATTCTGTTAAAATGCGAGATAGGCCGAAAAATATGAAATGATTTTCGTCAATCCAAAAAAGGTGCCGAAACATGAATACATTACACTCCTAATGACGTCAACTACATACCAGCAGCATTTAATGCCTTGGAGAGTTTTAGATAAAAAAACGTAACAATATGATCCTTTTCCTGTACAGTTTTTTCCTCATTCCATAATAGAATTTCTATTTCTACTGTTCCTTCATTATCGTATCACATTTGTTATTCTCCTTTAGAACCTCTATTAAAGTTAGTATATACGTCAGAATTCATTTTTTTGTTTGTTTTCTGAAGTGATCACGTGCACGGTCATTCAGTTGTGATTGACGCAAGCAAACAGTCTACCAGTATCGCTTAATTTATCCAATATTCTATTTTCAGTGGGAGCAATAATCATTCCGTCTTCTCAACACGTTGTGACGAGGTACCATCATTTCAAGGTAATTTTTTAAAATAAATTTTAGGTTCCTCGGGTTTTATTTGTTGGGTGATATATCGAACTATAATTCCCTCTATTTGATCTCTTTCCTTGCATTCTGTATCTTGAAAGTAAGTAAATGGTGCATGTATTTTGAATTTCGTATGCATACAGTAGGTCTTCTTGGATTCAAATTGGAGTGGGTTACGAGGCAAAAGGCCATTAAGAATGCATTGAAGAATAGACCTTTTCACGGTTTCTGACGCCATATTGGTTGGGGGACAAGCACGGCACAGATTACAGTGAATGTATGGGAATTTTGCCGAATTTGAACCATTATAAATCCTTTAAGTTCTGAGTATTGTGGATAGCGAGAATACCTCTGAAAACCACGTCTATTTGTGAAGTATGACGATCAGGATCAAGCTATAAAGACCGTAAAATGAAATTTGTAAATTTCATATAAACCCTTGTAAACATAATTATGCAAATTTCCCCGAAATTTGCGGCCACATGAGGGGATTTTTAAGTCCGATTTTCAAACCTTGTCCCTTGTGCAATGATCTAATTTTCCATTGAGTTAATGATATTAGCGAAATGACTAACAATAGTTCAGACATCTTGAAATCTGCCTTTTTTCAACAGAGCTATACAGGTTTGCCCCCCAGTCAAGATGGCGTCAGAACACGTGAAAAGGTCTATACATCCAGAAGAACGAATTCCGTAATGTCTCCTTGCTTTAAAGTTTCACTTAAAGTTTTACCAATTACTCACCCCAGTATCCGCTATGCAACTTAACGTTAACCCAGAAATTGCTTTAAAAGAACATCAATCAAACTTTGGCTTGGTGACAAAATAATGTCTGTCGAGCATACATAATTTAAGTTACAAACAACAAAGATAAACTTTAAAGAACACTGTTGGGGAGAACAGTAAAAACCCTATGTTATCTTCACTTTTGCTCATCTCTGCCTCTTTTTTGATTTTCTGTTTTATTCAAACCATCCTTCAAAGTTTTAAGTAGTTAATTTTACGTTTTGCTTGATTTGATTGCCAGTTTCCAGAGCAGTTGAATTAATTTGGCTAAATTTCATGTCACAGCCCATTTAAAGGTAAGCAAGATTAGAGTCTCATAACAGGGTTAAGCCATGAGTAGTTCAGAGCAATGGAACAATTAATATTTGGATAACGGTCATTTGATCTCGATGTTTGTTGTCCCCATTAATTTGCACAGTTTGCTCGAGTATGTTCAAAATGACTTTTTGTTCTTCCTGTTTCATTTCTTACCTCTAATATAGAGAGCTTTTCAGTTGGCCTCTCTAGTTCTCAGGCTCTGTTTCGGTATGCGTGGGCCCAAATAATTTGTACATGTGTTAATTTAAAGTTAAGACGGCTGTAACCTTGCAGCGTTTACAATTGCAAGGCCTTGTTTTGATTGCTAGGGCAGGAAGGGTTCCCTCTTTCTGTGTTTTTTTTTTGTTTTTGTTTTTGTTTTTGTTTTTTTCAGTTCAATGTGAATGCTAGTCTTTTTTTTGAATTAAGATATGTTAGGAAAGATTGAAAGTTTGTTACCAGTATTGGAAAATCGAAATAATTGCAAAACTCTTGTAGCAATTCAATTGTGGAGAATAAATACGTGAATAATTTAAGTGCCAACTGCTACGTTAAGGATTATAAGTAACATGATCGGCTCGGTGGAATGGTACCATTGACTATTTTATTAATAAAGTTATTTTGGATCGATCTGTGTTAAACTCGCTCATAAAGTTTGATGGAGTTTCATTTTAACTTTCTGTTCCGCCGTTCCAGTTCTGCCACAGTTACTTTGAGATATGCATAACTTTAAGTGAGTTGTGTTTTTAAAAGGAAATACTTGTGCAGAACCTGTGAGAATTGATCATTAAATAAACACATCAAATCATAATTTCGAATCATAATCGATCCTCTAATGCAGGAGGGCACATTGCAATGACGTGTTTATTGCATTAATTATTGAGGGAAGCTCGTTTAATGCCGCAACAAATGACAATCAACTCAACTGATCAATCGGTTCAATGAACACTTTAAGCTTAAAATTAAAGATTTCGTTCGCTTAAAGTTCACTTCAATATATTGTTGCTGTCAAAAGAAGTAGTGCTTAAAATGTATTTTATATGTGGACAAAAAGTAGTTTTATCATACTCAGAATCTGGAAGAAGCTCTTGATAAGCAAGTGTTACGCAATCAGGATCAAGTAATCAGGCATGCCCTCGTGATTACCAGAAGTGCCTGGTGATTAAAGGGAAAAAAAAGCCCTTTGTCTCAGCCAATCAGAATTCAGCAATTTTTCCCAATATGTGATAATCTTAGTAATATGAACGAGTAATTTATGGGAAGCGAACGTGGTCTGACTATTTCTTACTTGTTCCCTGTTGTTTTGATTTGCTATACTTAAAATTGAAGCAACAAAGGATGTCGACATTTGAGTTTATCTTGTCATACTGTCTGATGGTCATTCAGATGTGATTGACGCATGCACGCAAACTACCTACCGATATTGCTCATCCCTTAAGTAATTTATTTGTAGCTGGTTTCCTTGTTGCGTCTCAACTCGTCCCAACGAGGACACTGCAAGGCAATGAAACACTGGTAATTAATTATTTGTTTGTTGTTTGTCGAAAGTACTGCTTTCTGTTCTTTGCTCAGTTTACATCGAGAATCACAAATG
>OX421457.1:3476584-3479084 GCA_949126865.1 Montipora capitata | reverse complement strand
ATCGCTTCGTTCATGGGATGTCGGTTTTTTCGCGTGAAATTTCGAAAACCCTTTACTTTCAAACCACTGGCCACGACATTAAATGGGATCACTTTGACATTTTAGCGTCCGTAAAAACTGACTTTCACTGCAGAATTAAAGAGACCTTGTTCATTCAAGAGCTAAAGCCTTCCCTTAATGTCAATATTAGTAGTGAGAAGTTATTGCTGTTTTAGCTATTACTCCTCATTATGTCCAGACACGTACTGCTGCAGATCATTTTTCTCAGTCCAGGTTCCAGACCCCTAATGTAACGGTCACTTTTGAAAATGTATGTTGACTAGCATACGAAACGTCAAGTTTTATAAAAAAAAAAAAAATGCGTTGGAATACAATGTTTATCACCGCTGTTTGTGTTGTTTTCTTAATCAAGCTACGATTGCCTAAGAACAAGAGTTTTCACTTCCCTAAAGGCAGTAAGAATAAATAACCAGTCAGCTCCGCTTTTAGGCTTGTCTAAATCTATGTATTAGATCTTTTATCTGAGGCAGGTAAGATTGGAAATTTTGTTCCTGTACAGCTTATGTTATTGCTGAGCCTACAGCCCAGCTTTGTTCCCTTTGCTGCACTGTTTTTGGCGCATGCGCACGGTGTGAGTCCTTGTGAGAACACGAGGCCACAGGGTTAAAACACGCAGTTTTGAACGGTCGGTTACTTTTATGTTGTTTTTAATGTTTTGCTTCGTTTCAAATTGATGTTGCTGTAATTAAGTTCTGTGAGTCATTAACCAAACCTCGTGAAATGCAAGAGTGAATTAGATAAGAGTGCTGTTATGCCACGAGTGGGCTCACGAGCACGATCACAAATGAGTCTATTCTTAGAATACCCGTTGCCGGCGAAAATCAGTTGTCATGTCCCTGAAAAAACATGGCAGAAGCAGTCACGCTTGACATGGCTTCTTTTGATTGGTTTAAATTGGCGGACCTTTATTGTTTTGCACGCAAAGTGTATGTAAAAGTAAATCCATTTGTGACTCCTCTGGGGCAACACCGCAAAGTGATGGATCAACACTGTTATCTAATAATTCACTCATGTTAAATGGCAATATACGGTCTCATCACCCGCGACTGCTTATATTTCCACGAATCTCCGGCGTGAAAAAGATTTTTTTACAATTTTATTTATATGGATTTACGTAAACCGCTAGATATCCACGCTTTAGAAAGTTGCTTGGCCTTGCGTTTGAAAACAGTTTTTAGAGGAGCAGGTTTATGGAAAATTTTGTTAAATTTATTGTCAAAGGAGGAAAAATACCTTTGAACAGAGTCATTTGCAGTACAGCGTCCCCAGTCGATTTGGGAGGTATCTCTGATAAAGTTTTCTTTAGAGAATTTTGAATAATTGCGGATTCTAATATTCTGATAACGAGACTTTAGAGAAAGAGAGTGAATGAAGCAGAATTGAGAAAAGTGGTCGCTAATATCTGACACAACGCTGCAAATGCAGAGTATACTTCCAAATCTATTTACAAGAATATTATAAAAATGAGTGTGGCAGAGTTGTTATAAACTCTTGAAGGCTTATCAATAGGCTAGTTTCGAATTGTGCAGCAACAAAAGAACAGAGTCGAGGTCCAGGGGAATAATTAGCATTTATTTTGCTCAAAACAAAGGAAAATGCAAATTATTCCCTCGAACCTCGACTCCGTTCTCTTGTTGCTGCACAATTCGAAACTAGCCTATTGCCGGGAGAAAGGAGTAACTTTGCGTGGATATTTTTGACTCGAGGAGATCAATGTTGAAATCGCCCATGATATATATTGATGTTTCTGGTGTGGAATCAAATTACGTTTGAAATTGTTCTGGAGAATTGTGTTGCCGATATAATATTACACCACAAATAATGCTTTCACAATGTGGGAAATTGATTTCAATCCATAAAGCCTGGAAAGCCTCGCTAGATTTTCTTTCAAGAATGGTATAATTTAGGGAGTTGTTAACATGCACACGAACACCTCCACAAGAAAGAGGAATCGGGACTTGTTCAAATTGGTAATTAGGCATTTGTGGATTGAAATCCATTTGGTGAGATCATGTTCATGATTTTGGTTTCCGTTACACCGATTACACAAAAGTCGTAGTCGATCTCGTCTAGTAGGTGTGTTTGAAAAAAATTAAGGTTGTGTCGTAGGCCTCGCAATATTTTTGTAACGTTGTGAAGGAAATCAGGTTTTCAGTTCGAGTTAAGGTATCCTTGAACAGGGAAAAATTGTAAGGTGACAAATATTTTCTTCGGATGAGTTGATTTCTAAGTCAGTGCCATCTGGATTAAGAATACTTTGTGCGTTTATGCTGAAGAGGTCCATTTCATAAGGGCTTCGAAGCTTATCTAAATACTTGTTTTTGTCGGCAGGTCACTATCAAGGCTGTTGTTGAATTGACCGTGAAATCGGATGAGACGAGGCATTTTTCCGCAAATAGACAAATGAGCCCTTGGACAAACAATATTGATAGTGATGCTG
>OX421457.1:3451584-3464084 GCA_949126865.1 Montipora capitata | reverse complement strand
TCACATTTGTGATTCGTCTTTAAATCCTCTATTAAGCCCCCTGGGCGCTTATTTATTTCAAGCGCATTTGAGAGGAGGAGCTTGGGAGCTTACTAGAGGGAGGAGGGCTTAATAGAGGATTTAAGGTACCCTAGCAAGTATTAGTCATATTACAAAAAAACATTCCTTTTTATTCTGTAACTTCTCCGTAAACCGAAATTTTTTTTTTTCCAAAAACCTTGATGAAGAAAGGCATTTCGTTTCAAACATACCGGCTTAAGATAGTTATTCCTGTTCAATTGATTTTGCTATTTTTAGTCAGGGCATTAAACTTCTTGTGTTTTCGTTCATTTATCCTCTAGGTGCACCCCAGCTTTCTACGAAAAGTCAACCTTCCCTATTCTGATTATCAAGAATGGTGGATAGAAAGTTGAACGTTTTGGATCAGCATATGCAAGAACTTAGCGTTGCAAAAAAAGAAGGGAAAAGAAGAGAGGAGGGTATTGCCTGTTTCAATCTGGGAGACTACTTTCGTGGCATCGCTAATTTTAAACAGGCCATAAGAAATTACACTGAAGCATTCACCATTTTTAAGGAAATAGGTTTCAAGGACGGGGAGGGAGCCGTTTATTGCAGTCTCGGCATTGCTTATCAAAGTTTGGGCAATTTTAAGCAAGCCATAGAGTACCACACACAAGATCTTATTTTGGCGAAAGAAGTAGGGGATAAGGCCGGGGAGGAAAGAGCCTATTGCAATCTCGGCAACGCTTTTAGAAATCTGGGAGATTTTAAGCAAGCCATAGAGTACCACAAACAACATCTCAATATTGCAAAAGAACTAGCTAATAGGGCCGGAGAAGGAAAAGCCTATGGCGGTCTCGGCAACGCTTTTAATGATCTGGGAGATTTTAAGCAAGCCATAGAGTACCACACACAAGATCTGAGTATTGCAACAGAATTAGGGGATAGGGCCGGGGAGGGAAGAGCCTATTGCAATCTTGGTATCGCTTTTAGTAATTTGGGAGATTTTAAGGAAGCCATAGAGTACCACAAACAATATCTCAATATTGCAAAAGAAGTAAGGAATAGGGCCAGGGAGGGAAGAGCCTATTGCAATCTCGGCAACGCTTTTAGAAATCTGCGAGATTTCAAGCAAGCCATAGAGTACCACAAACAATATCTCAATATTGCAAAAGAAGTAGCTGATAGGGCCGAAGAAGGAAAAGCCTATGGCGGTCTCGGTATCGATTTTAATGACCTGGGAGACTTTAAGCAAGCCATAGATTACCACGCACAAGATCTGAGTATTGCAAAAGAATTAGGGGATAGGGCCGGGGAGGGAAGAGCCTATTGCAATCTTGGTATTGCTTTTAGTAATCTGGGAGATTTTAAGCAAGCCATAGAGTACCACAAACAATATCTCAATATTGCAAAAGAAGTAAGGGATAGGGCCGGAGAAAGAAAAGCCTCTGCCGGTCTCGGCAACGCCTTTAATGATCTGGGAGATTTTAAGCAAGCGATAGAGTACCACACACAAGATCTGAGTATTGCAAAAGAATTAAAGGATAAGGCCGGGGAAGGAAGAGCCTATTGCAATCTTGGCAACGCTTTTAGAAATCTGGGAGATTTTAAGGAAGCCATAGAGTACTACAAACAATATCTCAATATTGCAAAAGAAGTAGGGGATAGGGCCGAAGAAAGAAAAGCCTATGGGAATCTCGGCAACGCTTTTGATGATCTGGGAGATTTTAAGCAAGCCATAGAGTATCACACACAAGATCTGAGTTTTGCAAAAGATGTAAGGGATAGGGCCGGGGAGGGAAGAGCCTATTGCAATCTTGGTACCGCTTTTAGAAATCTTGGAGATTTTAGGCACGCTATAGAGTACTACAAACAATATCTCAATGTTGCAAAAGAAGTAGGGGATAGGGCCGGAGAAGGAAAAGCCTACGGCGGTCTCGGCAACGCTTTTAATGGTCAGGGAGATTTTAAGCAAGCCAAAGAGTACCACACACAAGATCTGAGTATTGCAAAAGAATTAGGGGATAGGGCCGGGGAGGGAAGAGCCTATTGCAATCTTGGTGTCGCTTTTAGTAATCTGGGAGATTTTAAGCAAGCCATAGAGTACCACAAACAATATCTCAATTTTGCAAAAGAAGTAGGGGATAGGGCCGGAGAAGGAAAAGCCTATGGGAATCTCGGCAACGCTTTTGATGATCTGGGAGATTTTAAGCAAGCCATAGAGTACCACACACAACATCTGAGTATTGCAAAAGAACTAAGGGATAGGACCGGGGAGGGAAGAGCCTATTGCAATCTTGGGACCGCTTTTAGAAATCTTGGAGATTTTAAGCATGCTATAGAGTACTACAAACAATATCTCAATATTGCAAAAGAAGTAGGGGATAGGGCCGGAGAAGGAAAAGCCTGTGGCGGTCTCGGCAACGCTTTTACAAATCTGGGAGATATTAAGGAAGCCATAAAGTACCACACACAAGATCTGAGTATTGCAAAAGATGTAGGGGATAGGGCCGGGGAGGGAAGAGCCTATTGCAATCTTGGTATCGCGTTTGGTAATCTGGGAGATTTTAACCAAGCCATAGAGTACCACAAACAATATCTCAATATTGCAAAAGAAGTAGGGGATAGGTCGAGAGAAGGAAAAGCCTATTGCAATCTCGGCAACGCTTTTAATGGTCAGGGAGATTTTAAGCAAGCCATGGAGTACCACACACAAGATCTGAATATTGCAAAAGAAGTAGGCGATAGGGCCGGAGAAGGAACAGCCTATGGCAATCTCGGGGATGATTATTACCATACAGGTGACCTTGAAAATGCGCTTCACTGTCATGAACGACATCTTAGCATTTCCAAGGAAACGGGGGATGCAATAGGGCAGGGAACCGCTTCTTATAGGCTTGGTCGTGTTCATGAACTTTCAGGCTCTTTGTGCAAAGCTCTTAGTTACTATCGTTCAAGTATAAAACATTTTGATGAAACAAGGCGTCTTCTTCAGTCGAAAGATGCATGGAAGATAAGCTTTCGTGACACAACTAGGTTTGCGTACACCGCTCTGTGGACAGCACTGTTGAAGAATGGAGAGGTTGATGAGGCTTTGTATGCTGCTGAGCAAGGACGAGCACAGGCTTTGGCAGACGTTTTGAAGATGCGATACGGAGTTAATGAAGAACCTTCAACGGAGGTTACGATGAAGGAAACAATCTCTGCTGTAATAAAAGATATATCGTCTCAAACAGTTTTCACTGCACTTGAGGGGAACACGATCAGTTTCTGGCTGCTAAGAGAAGGTAGCGAGATAAAGTTTCGGCAGAAGGAAATTGAAAATGGAAGTGCGGATTCATTAATGGAACCCTTTACGTCCTTGCCCTTCTCTGTGAACTCTTTGCAGCCCTTGTATGATGTCTTAGTCAGTCCTATCGCAGACTTGCTACAAGGTGATGACTTAGTCTTTGTCCCTGATGGACCATTTTGCTTGGCTCCTTATTCTGCATTGAATGACTCTTTCAGGATCCGTACTGTTCCCTCGTTGACCGCTTTAAAAGTGATCGTTAGTGCACCTGACGAATTCTTTAGTAAGAGTGAAGCTCTGCTTGTGGGCGATCCGTGCTTAGAGGAAGTCACTTATGGCACCGGTGAACCCAGGTATGAACAGTTGCCATGTGCAAAAAAAGAAGTGGAAATGATAGGGGAACTTCTGCATACCACACCTCTCACTGGAAGAAATGCAACGAAATCTGAGGTGCTGAAAAGAATGACGTCAGTTGCTTTAATCCACATTGCTGCACATGGAGATGAACAATTCGGAGAAATTGTTTTGGCCCCAAATCCCGAACGCACATCCCGGAAGCTCGAAAAGGAAGATTACATGTTGACAATGAGCGATGTTTACGCAGTTCGCCTTCAGGCAAGACTGGTTGTGCTTAGTTGTTGTCAAAGTGGTCAGGGAGAGGTGAAATCTGAGGGTGTTGTGGGAATAGCAAGGGCTTTCCTGTGTGCTGGCGCCAGGTCTGTTCTGGTGTCACTCTGGCCAATTGATGATGAGGCGACCTTGCTGTTCATGAAAAGTTTCTATGGACACTTGGCAGATAGAAAAAGTGCAAGTTTAGCCCTTCACCTTGCTATGAATTTTCTTCGGCAGAAAAAACTACTCTTCTGGAGAAAGTACTCCGCCATAAAATACTGGGCGCCATTTGTGCTAATTGGTGATGACGTAACCTTTGAATTTGGGCAACACGAACACGCTTTACATCATTGTACATATCTTTAATCAGCATGTTGTTGAAAGGAGCAGGTACATTCTTCACAGAGAAATGGTTTCAAAATCTTCGCCCATGCAGTTGTTTTTCGAAGTTCTTTAGCTAGTATACGTACCTTAAAGTGATATTGCCTGCATTTACCATGGCCAGGTCGGGTTGTTCGGCCTTCGTGCAGATAGCTGACATGAAATCGCTGATTGCCAGTTACGTATGTAAAGTGAACCTAGCTTTTGAGGTCTACATGTCACATTGACACTTAGTTGAATAGGAATTGTTGCTCGGTTATTAACTAAGCACAAACGGTTTCATGAATTACGATAGTTATTTTATTTCCTTACCAATCAGGACGGAAGTCGGTAATGCAATTTAGTAAACCACTATTTATGGCTTTTTTTTTGTCAGAAACGACGTCTTAAACGTCAGAAAACTACTTTTCCTCTGATACATCGGTATGCCATTTTGCTTTCGATTATGATCGAGCTCAAGTTATTGAAAAAAAAAACATATATATATCACCCATACCTCAGTTAAGGTAGATAAAAGATACGTAAATTGTCCTAAAGTAAGATTGGAAACTTATTTTACATGTACCACGAGATTTCAGTGGTATTAAGATACTGTCAAAGTCCTTACATTTGTTCCTCATTGTGTAAGCAACTGTACAATAATTAATTAATTACTTGATATAAATCAGGGACTTGGCAAAACGCTCTTCTTCCATAACCGAGGATCTAGCTGTCGTGTTATTTTGGCCCCCAATACCTTAAAACAATTCCAAGCCTTGATTACACGTTGCTAGGCAACGGGCAAAGTAACAATCAGAGTCCTAGGCAGGATTCGAGCCTACGAACTCCGTAACACCGGTCGGATGCTCTTACATTGGGCTACTAGAACTCACCCGAGAGGTTGGTCGTTTATCTACAATCATGCACAAAAGTGTTGAGACAATTTACAAAACCTAACGCTTTCGAACTAACAATAGCATTTTGTATTTGAATGAAAACACCTTTTTTTATCTGTAGTCACCCCCCTTCCCTCCCCCTCCCCCCCTCCCCCCCCCCCCTCCCCCGAAAAACAAACAATGTTGCAAAACGCTTCGTGGATGTTTATTTGTTTCCAACATTGAAAAATGGGGAAGGGCCGGCTACCTTTCACGAAGGGAGAGAGAAAAATTTACACCGAGGGAAAAAAGGCTGGTTATTTCATGTGTCTCAACAACTTTTGTCCATGAGTGTATGTCCTGGATGGACAATGTATCCCGCTATCTGCGGGCTCTACAAAGTCAAGATATGTTTTCTCCCTTCATCCTCTCTTGGTAGGAACCCCTTATTAAGTAAAACGTGCGGTGTAATGAACTATCATAGGTAAATACAAGACGACATAGTCATAGTTTAGTTATCTTGTAAAGAAACATATCAAACTTTTAATGTTGTCTAGAAAGAACATCCTGACTGGCCAGTGCCTTACTTATAAAGAATGACGAGGAGACTAATTTTTGTTCATTTTATTTTATTGCCCGTCAATATAAACGTGTTTAGGAAGAAAAAAAAATGCGAGGAAGTAATGTTTGTTTCGTTTGGTAACGACGCGTTGAAGTTTTACTTTTGGCGCGTGACAAAGCAATGCGTGATAATGATTTCATTATCGTATCTTTTAAGATAATTGTGCATAACGAATGGTACTGCAGGGCACAAAGCTTTTTAGAGCGAAGAGTGCCTAAAGTATGTTTGCTATTTTTTTGGATTCATTTTAAGTTGTGTGAAGTTCTTTATACTTATTAGTGTGCAAGTGATAATTCAACTTCAAAGGTCTTGATGTTGTGTTCAGGTTATGAAACAGGGTACTAAAAAAAAAAGGAAGTGACCGCTTCGGCAAAGAGGCCACACTGTTGCCAGGCAAAATGCACGTACTAGAAAACACAATTAATTTTGCCGACGCACTTCATTGCTAAATTATAAAGGGGTTTCAGCATCTTTAACGGATACTTCAGTGCGTATACCGGCTGACCTCTTTAGCAATTTAATTTACATCCGGACAGACTGGAATATATTTCTTATTTGGAATTAATCCATCTGGGTTAATTAAGTAAGAAGGTGAAAGGACTATTATGACAAGTGCTTCTAGTACGTGATGTCGTGCAAACGGTGTACTCTTCGTAATGGAAACCTTAGTGTATATTTTAAGGCTGTAACTTTAAAGTGAGGTCAACTGTAATTGTGGAAACTCTAGGTACAGTACTGCATTAATCCTACGTACGTTATCAGGTTTAGGGTTTTGTTCAAACAGGTAGATTAATTATAACAATTAATATTTCTTAATCCCTTGTTTGCTTCGGTTGGCGAAGTCCTTTATTATACTTTCAATACGTTTATTAGTCGACAGGTCATGTACTGTCCAAAAAGTTAGGTACAGCAATCCTGGTCCACCAATCACTGCGATTGGTCTTAAATGAGTTTGTTCGATGCCTAGCAGCACTGCAATTAGTCGTCAGCGTCAGTCACGACGGTTTGGTGCAGCAGTAGTTACACCTTCGGAGTTGGTGTAAAGCGTTTCTTTTCTAGTTGAAGTTATTGCATTCTAAGCGGCTTCGATTCCTCTGACCAATCACTGTGCATTACCTGGATCCGGAGCGCGAATAAGTAAGCCACTCTTTTTATTTGAAGATGCACTTTTGAGAAACTACTCGCTAGAGAACAGTACACTTTAAGAAGAAAACTATTTTAGTAGAAGACCCATTAAAGCAAGTGAGAAAGTCCATTAAGTCATTGTCTCTGAGTTCTTGCGACGGATTTAAGCAGAAGGTAGAGGGAGCACGAGTTAATGCCCGGTGTTACCAAAAAAGGTCCCTTTTTAAAAAGGTGGTCGCACATTGTTTACTAATAACTCAAGCGAATAAACTTGGTCAAAAGATTTTAATTTCTACGACCTTTTATTATTGCAAGCAATCTTGATGTTTTCATTTTTTGCACAAGACATCAATATCGCTTACAATGCTCTATAATTCATTAGTCATTAAACAAACTCGTGTACTGTTGACGTCGCAAAAGTGTATTCAGTTTTTCTTTTCCCACAGCCCGTAGTTTTCAAAGTTTCATTGGTCGAAAACAGGTTATGTCCACATCAAAATGCACATGTCAATCTTTGTCTTCATAGGGTTGTTGAAGTTGTTTTTTAACAAGTCGTCTTGTCAGTTAAAAAAGTAGTTTCAGTTGAATAGAAATCTCAAAGTTGAAAATTTGATTTCTGTTATGATGCAGATAGTCCCAGCTAAACGATCGATCTCCAAAACGGAAATGATTTAGCAGGTATATAGTGCACTTCGGCACCCCAGATGTGATCTCATTTTCTTTTCTTCACAGTGGTGCAATTGGATTACCCGAAGACTGTCTGTTTTAATAGTCCTTTCACCCATAACCAGGTCATGCTCATGCCAGGCAGGGGCGGATCTAGGATAAATAATGACCGATTTTCAAAACAACGAAAACGTTTCTAGTGGGGTCCGGGGGCATGCTCCCCAGGCAATGTTTTGGATATTAACTTTCGAAAGTCTCCTTCCCCGTGTTTCTGACCGCTTTCGGTAAAACGGTGGAAACCGGTATGGATCCACCCCTGCCAGGTCAGATCATGCTTGACTATCTCGCCAAGGCGTGATTTCACTTGTACGTCTTATTCAAAGCCTGATATCTCTCAGATAGTACTACAGTACGCGCGATTCAATTGGCGAATTCAGAACCGTATTCTATACAGTACACCAGTTTCTTTTTGTTGCTTGATTCAAAGATCTGAGGATGTAACAAATATCTTGCTTACCTTGTTTTCTCGGGCGGTGCTGTAAGTTACGGCTTAATTCTTGCATTGTTTTCAGTTCCCTTTGTCCTTGTGAGGGCTTTCAACTAGAGTAAAACAAGGCTGTAATCAACGGTTCCGTCGGCAAACTCGGATAGTTCTGCAACGGTCAAATTAGAAGAGATTACAATAAATACGGCCTTAAATATTGCACAAGGGAAGAAAGGCAGTTACTTTCAGTACTGCCCATGAACTCGGTGATTTAGAGGTAGCAAAAAAGACCGAATATGGTGGAAGTAAGAAATGCGACCTTGTGGAGAAGAAAGGAACATTCTTTTAGAAACGATCGAAAGCGAGAATACACCATTTCGGTAATTTCAGTCCAAGCGGGAGTACAGCGAGTCAATTGTCACCTCAACCTATTGCTAGTTTAATGGTCTGGTTTCCCCAATTCTCCAATTGCTCAGTGGTAGAGCTTCCGAACTAGTAATCGGAAGGTTGTACTGAGATTCGACCAGTGCAAAGGAGAACTCCGATTTCTTTCCGAGCATTTTCTAGTCAATTATCACCTCATCCTAGTTTAATGGCCTGGTTTCCACGAATCTCCTATCGCTCAGTGGTACAGCTTCCGAACTAGTAATCGACTCTTGAAAGGATACACGCGGATTTTTTTCCAAGTATCAAGGAGCAGGTCCTTGTTTTACCTTTTCGAAAGTAACCCAAAACCCTCAATTTGGCTAACCCTAGGCCTAAAAACCAAGTTTAGGTCTAGGGTTAACCAAATCAATTAGGGTTTTGGATTACTTTCCAAAAGGTAAAATAATGACTTGCAACGAGTAACCCGTCAAAAGTGACCCGTGCGTTAGACCTGCAGCCCGTATTGTGTCACGCTGCCCGGTTATGGTAGAGTGTCACGCGAGTTTACTTTCTGACTAGAAAGGTCACGGGTGAGATTCACATTGTACTTCGGCTGTGTCGAAAAGTGGGACGGGAACAGGGGACGTGGGGACTCGGGGACGCATTTTTACCATTTGTTTAAGTCATATTTCACTAAATCCTCGTCTATTGATCGTAACTGCGTTGTACCCCGGTTTTAAGTTCCTCGTTTGTACGATGTGAAACAGAGGTGCAGTAAATATATATAGTATAGTTTATTACTCGTCTTCATAAAAAGGTGACTTTCATTATACTATTATCAAGTTACACAGTGGAGTAATTTAGGTAAAACGAAGGGGATTTTTTTTTTTCGCATTAAGTCCTTATTTGACCACTTCTCAGATCATTTTACAATTCGCCAAGTATATCGAGGCTTGAACATTTAAACGTTTGTACTTCCCCTTTATGCATCCTAACCTTTTCATTTTTAATTATGCATTTCACTCGTAGTTGTCTGTGTCACGTCACATTTCTTGACTGAAGACGTCATAACGCTTGTTTTTGAGATTGGGGGAAACGTTTACCCTGAAAAATTCCGACAACGTTTTGCTTGAAACTCTTTAAAACAACCATTAGCGTATAATTATACCTATCAATGTGATATCGTTCATTTTCATTGTGACCTCTATGGACACTTATTACGTGATTTGACCTGGTTTTTTTTTCCTTCAATTTTGACTTACCGTTTCCATGAAGATGGGCATATGATTAAAAGGCAGAGTGATAAAGCCTCGATAGGAGTACTGGAGCAAGGTATCTTGATATAAGATGACTTTTCCATCCTTATATCCGATAAAAGATTTAAAATGTTTTTAGCCGTTAAAAATCACGTGACACATTTCAGATGAAAGAGCAAGTAGAAAGCTGAGCATGCAGATTTCAAGTTAACGTCGATAGGATAAATGTTTCCTCGTAAAACAAAAAATATGCCAAGTTATGAGCTTGGTCAAGCCTTAACACACACAAGAGTTATTTAGCTTCTGGCCCGCGGGCGGTACTTTAGGAATTTCTGGGTAGCCTATACCAGAAATGGTTCAGCTGAATTTTGCTACCCTGTACCAGACAAAACTCCCAAAATCCTCCTTATCCTAGACTAGCTGTTTTTCAGAAACTACTGAGGTCACTAGCACAGTCTAGCCAAAACAAAACCTTTACCACAATTGTTTCTCTCTCAAAAAAGGATTAATAATAATAATATGTCCAAAAAGAAAAGTTTTTAATTTGTTCTTGAATAAGTTAAAGTTATCAATGTGCCTTATAGTCAATGGTAATGTATTCCACAGTTTAGGTGCGGCAGCAATGAATGCCCGATCACCAATTGTAGCCAACGTTTTAAAGTTGGGTCTGGACAGTAGCAACTGATTGTTCGATCTGAGACCATACTTTGAGTTCATTTGAACAGATAATAAACTAGATAGGTAGTGTGGTGCTGTATTGTGAAGACACTTAAACGTAGTTATAATAATCTTGTAGTCAGTCCTGAATTTCACGGGTAGCCAATGTAAGTCAAATAGAAGTGGTGTTATGTGATAAAATGTAGGCATGCGTTATACAATTCTAGCAGCTGTATTTTGTACTCTCTGTAATTTTGATATCAAGGTTTTTGGTAGTTCATACAAGAGACCATTACAATAATCCAATCTACTCGAGACAAATGCATGTATTAGCTTCTCTGTGGAATATCTGCTAAGGTATTTTCTGATTCTTCTGATATTATGCAGATGGAAAAAAGTACTTTCCAAGTATTAATCACATGCGACTTCATACTAAACGTATTATCAATCCACACTCCAAGATTTCCGATAGGGTCTATCGAGGGATGTACCTCTGCGTCACCAATTCTCAACGTACTGATACTAACTTTTCGAAGTTGAGCATTAGTACCTATCAAAGCAAACTCAGTTTTATCATCATTGATAAGTAGTCTGTCCCTTATCATCCACTGGCGAATTTCATGTAGAATTTCTTCTATAGCAGCTATAGCGTTTTTTTGTGCAGTACTATCATCTGGCTTGAACACTAGGTACATCTGCGTACCGTCAGCATAACAAAGTACACTTGGTAGATGTTGCTTAATGATAGTGAACAGCTTGCTAGTATATATAGGAAACAACAACGGTCCCAGACAAGAGCCTTGTGGAACACCGCAATTTAGGTCAAAACGGGACGATTTGCCATTGCCATTAGGGAGCTTAAGCAACGACAACGGCGACGGCAACGAGAACGTCGTCTCAAAATATAAATTCGCGTTATTTTAATCGCTTCGTGACTATTTCAACGTTTTCAATACGACAAGGGTGTGGTAATTCCTCAAAGATGACACCAGTCGGAACGGCACTCCATTTTAGGAGAGAAAATGAAAATTTATCCTCAAGTGCTGACGTTCTTCTTAAAACCAAAAACTATTTCACGTTGTTGTTTTGCTGACGATGGCAACGAAAAGGGCAAAAGTGAAAAACGCACGTGCAGGGCGTGCAAAGCTACTGTTTTTACCCACTTAATATGCAAATTTGTGACGTTCTCGTTGCCGTCGCCGTTGTCGTTGCTTAAGCTCCCCAATATGAACAGTGACAACCCGATTTTATCATCAAAGGTAACAAATTGAACAAGCGCCAGGAAAGATGCAGTCACAATGCCGTCATCAAGGACATTGGCACGGTATTTGAACGTCAGTTACAGAGAAGGAGTCATAAGGCTCAAGTTTTTGTGGAACAACAACAAACGCTGCAACGTGAAAATTCAGCTGCAGTGTCAGCAATGAGCCATTCGGTCTTCTGCTTTGTTTCACAGTCGAGCTCTGTGACGGGTGCGAGAATGACTTTTCGAGAATCCAATTTTTGAATTTCGCTGTGTATTTAGCTGGTACTTGAAAAGCATATAGATGATCATTTTGCAATATAACATAAGAAATTCAACTTTCTTGGGGATGTTCTTCCATTTCTGAAATCCTACACTTCGAAAATGTGTCGCTACGTCCCCGAGTCCCGACGTCCCCACGTCCCTGCATCCCCGAGTCCCCACTTCCCCCAGTCCCCGCGTCCCTGTCCCACTTTTCGACACAGCCTTGTTTTTCGGAATCTATACTGGCCGCTTTCTAAAATATGAGTCGTTACTTATCAGTGAAAACACTGTGAAATGAAGATTGTTTCGCTCACCTTCTGTTTCCTGTTTCTACATGGTAAGACTTGGGATCTTTTCGCAGTCCGGGTTCTCGTTCTCACGCAATGGAATGTTGATAGTTAAGCGCAGAGTCGCCGGGAAGCGTTCGAAGTGGTGATCTTTAATTGATAATTAAAAATTGTCTGTCTGGATCCCTACTCAACCGGTTATGAAAAAAAGGCTACAAACAAGTTTTGAAATCAGAGTATTGAAATTGAAAGTATGTCTATGATCTGTACAAATCACAATAGACATTTCTTTCTGTGTACAATTTTACTATCTTAAAACTTGTACGTACCGCCTTAATCATGTTGCATAAAGCAGTTTACCGTTATTTCTCATTATTAATTTATTTATTCACTT
>OX421457.1:3441584-3446584 GCA_949126865.1 Montipora capitata | reverse complement strand
TCTATAAGCGGACAACTGGGAACTACTGTGAACATTGGACATCTAGATGGAAGACACTATGTTTCAGCACTTCAATTAGTTTATTATAATGACAGAATTAATTCAGGTTATGAAATCAGCGGTGTTACCAATGTCAACAATTATTCAGAGCCTGGTAATAATTAATTAATTAACGATGGCCAAAAATGATGTGAGGGTCAGTAATAATTTCTACAAAGCAGTGGCAAAAAAAAAAAGCTTATATGAGAGAATCTATCAAGCGGAAGAGACAAAATCACTTGAAGAGTTCAGGGAAAAGAAAAACAATGCAAAATGCCAAAACAGATCTGAAAATATTGAAGCAGCAAGGGAATAGGAAAACAAAAGCAATCCAGAATATATCAGAGACCTAAACACAAAAGCATAAAACCATTTAAGGAAAGCTATGCAGAGCTCAAGGCTAAACCAAACTGAAATTTGTCAAGGTCAAGACTCTATTAGACATTCCATGTCAAAAGTGATTCAGTCTTTTTCATGATAAGATAACACATGGCCCTGCATATACATGTATATGCACTTGCTGTGATCAGTTATGGTTCAGATCATCTGTTTCTAAGTGTAACAGTATCAAATATAGTGATAAATATTCGCAAGGTTTGTTGGAGGAATGTATAACTGGCACAAAAAGTGTTAATATTACTAAATGGATCTGCTCTTCTTGCTAAACCTGATGACATTAACAATATGACCTGGCAACAAAAATCACACCTTATTCAAAATTACCCTGTCATCTGTGCAACGAACTTTGAACACATGGTACAGCTCTTTGTAGAGGATGTGTTAAAGAGTAATCTTATGCCTATTGGAAAAATGGTATACTTGTTTCACAGGGTTGAATTCCAGCAAAGGGGATTACCTCACATACATGCATTATTTTGGGTATCTAGTTGCATATGAGAGCCCACCGTGCTGTTACACAATTATCCAACTATCAATGCTAATGCATAAAGAAAACTTCAGCCTGCAAATTTTAAACAATCGCGGTAACTTTCATATCCACGAGTAACGACAGTGGCACTTTGATTTATATGAAGGTGTCAAACACTTTGAAGTCTCGGTCTCGCAATCTAAAAAGTCAAAATGTCTCGGGCTCGCAAAGAAAAACGCTGGTCTCGCCGTCTCGCAAAGTCTCGCATTTACCATTAGCCACCCCTAAAGGAAGAAAGTAGGTCGGTATTGTTTTTGCGTCACGCTGTCACGCGGTCACTCAGTTGTAACGGAAGCACGCACGCAAATAATCTACCGATAGTATCGTTTATTTGTAGCCTGATTCACTGTTGGTGCTCAGCCCGTTCCAACGAGGACATTGCAAGGTGATTAGTCGACATTGTAGACATTTTTCCCTGCGTGATCTAGTTAACTATTTGTTTATTGTTTGATCAAACTACAGCTTAACCTACGTATTGTGGAGTTGGCGAGAGGGCGAAGCTAAAAATGGGCCTGATCGCAGGTTAACTACAGCTATTCTTTGCCAAGTTGTACGTCCAAAAGGTATTAAAGTATTAAGTGAATCACACATGTATAGTCGGAGGCCACATAGTTAAACTTCACGGGAATAAAGCATCAGGAGCTAATTTTTGTAGTATTCCCGAGAGTAATAAAGAATCCAAACGAACAGATTTAACTCAACCAATTTCATTGCAGACGTAACATGGCCGCCGCTATCAAAAGCACATGGTTTTTCCTATCCCAACATACTTAGCGGCCCAATACATTACATCTCCCCTATCCTCAGAAAAATGCTCTCTTACAAAAATAAAGAAATCTCCACGAACAATAAAGTCAACTATACTAACGATGAAGTCTCTTCTGCTAAAACTTAAATGTTCAAACTGTATATGGTTCTGAAGAGAGAGAATCAGTGTTCATGTTCCCCAAAGAAAATTAACAACATAATCTCTTAATCTCTCTGGCAATCTCCTTGTCCTCTGGGGTCTCAGATTCCTTGATGGTTCTGGTGCCGCTCCACAATTCTCCTGTAGATTGGGGCACTCCCCTCTATCCAGCAGCCCGGCAGTCAATTCTGGTACGGTTGGTTGGTAAGATGATGGCACAGGGTCTAGTTCCTGCTGGGGTGTGGGGGGTGTTGACACAGAGTCTGACCCTTGTTGGAGTGGGGGATCTCCCTCTCTAATGTATTGCTTCACATGACTTGTGTTTCTGGAGTACTGGTTCCCCGTTGGACTCTCTACCACGAGGCTGTTCCCAGTCTTGCTGACAACCTTACAGGGATTTGGGTTAAATGCTGTGCTGAGTTTGTTAGTCTTGTCTTGTTGGACAAGCACTTCATCACCCAGTTCAATGCTGGAGGGGATAGCCCTGCGGTGTATGTCTGCGTAAGCTTTACTCTTAGCTTTCTGTTCAGCATCGCGATCGTGTAGTTCATAGTCATAGGCATGGCCGATGCTTAAATCAGGGATCTTCCCCTTGACTTTTCGGTTAAAAAGTAGCTCAGCGGGACTCCTTCCAGTCGTATTATGGGGAATGCTTCTGTAGGCAGAGAGATACCTCCTTAATTCTGCTCTCCATGGTTTGTTCTCGGCCTGAGCAATTTGTAGTCGTTTCAACAGTGACCGATTCTGTCGTTCGACTTCTCCGTTGGCTTGGGCCCACTTGGCAGTAACTTTCTGATGTATAATATTATGCTGTTCACAATATTCTCTAAATTCATTCGACTTGAATTGTGGACCATTATCGGACTTGATGGTATTTGGCAGCCCATGTCTGCAGAAGGTGTCAGCCAGACGGTCTATGATCTTTTCGGCGGTAGTGGACTGCATAACCTCGACTTCGTAAAATCGGCTGTAGTAATCAACAATGACCAATAGTGAATGTCCAGATGGTAGCGGTCCCATTAAATCTACTGCTATGTCTTGCCAGGGTCCATCGGGTAATGAGGTGGATCGAATAGGTTCAGGAGGATCTGGTTGTGCCACCAGCTGACACCCATGGCATGCTCGGCAATGTCTCTCCGCTGCTTTATCCATCCCGGGCCACCACACCTTGGTTCTGAGTTCTGTTTGGTGCCAACCACGCCCAAGTGGCCTTCATGAGCAAGTGCTAAGGTCCTTGGCTGCAATTTACTAGGAATAATAATGCGTGTACCTCTAAGCACGAGCTGACCAATGACACACAACTCCCCCGCCACTGTCATATATTGTCTACACTTTTCAAACCGCCCCGTTGCAATAGCTTTCCTCACTTCTCTCAGCTCTTCATCATCGGCAGAGGCCTCTTCTATCTCACGTGTTGTGAGTGCCGTTGGTGTTGCACTTGCAGCGACAAACCTAACATACTCCTCAGTGCACCGCTGGTGGTTGTCAGGTTCGACCCTCGTATGGAGTAGACGCGACAATGGATCAGCAATGTTCTCGCGCCCAGGCCTGTGTATCACACTGAAATCATATGGCTGTAATCTGAGAACCCATCGTTCTATCCGTGCACATGGTCTTGACCGTGGACCATATATGACCTCTAAAGGCTTGTGGTCGGTCTCTACAACAAACTGCATCCCATACACATAGACATGGAATCTCTCGCATGCCCACACCACACCGAGCGCCTCCTTCTCTGTCTGGGAGTATCTCTGCTCACATCCAGTCAAACTACGACTTCCATAACATACCGGTGTCCATGTACTGTCCTGCTTCTGTACGAGAACAGCGCCCAGCCCAACTGGACTGGCATCCGTGATTATCTTGGTGGGCGCATTCCCATCGAAATATGCCAAAGTACAAGCTTCTGCCATCTTCTGTTTGAGACATTCAAAGGACTTCTTCTGCTCTGGTCCAAATTCAAAGGGTGTCTCTTTCCTTGTCAGTCTTCGCAGTGGTTCAGATAAAGTGGCAAAGTGAGGTATGAACCGGCTGCTGTAATTGGCTAAACCCAGAAAGCTACGTACATCTGACGCACTCTTTGGTTCGTCCACCTCTAATACTGCTTTAACACGATCTGCTGTAGGACCAATGCCTTTCTCTGAAAGCAGCATGCCCATGAACACCAGCCTGTCCGTGTTGAACAAACATTTCTCAGCATTTAAAGTGAGACCGCACTCTTGCAGACGCTCTATAGTTTGGTGGAGTCGCCTGTTGTGTGTTTCTGTGTCGGGACCATGCACCACAATATCATCCGAAATGTTTTCGACACCTTCGATACCTGCCAAGGCTGAAGCGATTTCATGCTGATATTGTTCACTGGCAGAACAGACCCCAAAGAGTAAGCGCTTGTATCGAAACAAACCATCAGGTGTAGCAAAGGTTGTGATTTCCCTGGATTCTGGGCTCAACTCCAACTGGTGGTACCCCCCTCTAAGGTCTAATTTACTGAAGACCTTAGAGCCATTCATTGTATGTAACACCTCATCAACTGTAGGAATTGGATATCGTCTTCGCATAATGGCTTGGTTTGCCTGTCTCATGTCCACACATAGGCGGATGTCCCCATTGGCCTTTGGGACAATCACCACAGGGTTGACCCAGGGGGCTGGACCTTCCACTGGTTCAATTATTCCCATGTCCAACAGTTCTGTGGTCTTATCTCGGATCTTTCCTCTCAAACTAAATGGCACCCTTCTATAAGGCTGTGCAATAGGTTTTACAGTGGGGTTTATATCCAGGGATATCTGTTTGTTCTTCAGTTTTCCAACACCCTCAAATACCTCCGGGTACTGCTGTTGTAAATTGTCAGCTTTACTTGTTACCATAGCAATGTTAATGCCAACTTTTAACACCCCCAGTTCTGTGGCTGTGATCTTTCCAAGCAACGACATCCCTCTACCTTTAATCACCAAGACTTCAGCTTTGGTCGATCTATCACAAACACTCACTGTGCACTTAAAACTACCCTTAACTGGCAGTGGCTGACTAGACGCATATGGGTATAGTTTCTTGTCTGGGGTAGCCACTTGTGATTCACATTTCACTCCCTTCACCTTAAGCTGTTCCCATGTCCCCTCGTCAATA
>OX421457.1:3416584-3436584 GCA_949126865.1 Montipora capitata | reverse complement strand
TTTTCAGTTTTTCCCATCTCTGCCTTCTTTTGCATTTGCTGTGTTATTCAAACTGTCCTTTAATGTTTCAAGTAGTTATTTTTTACGTTTCGCTTGATTCGGTTGCCAGTTTACAGTAGCTGAATTTGGCTAAATTTCGTGACACAGCACCTTTAAAGCTAACCAAGATTAGAGCGTCATATATTTCCGTTCCCATAACAACTTGACCCTCAATGAAACAATTGACTATTTCCGGATAACAGTCATTTGCTCTCGATTCGTGTTAAACCGCCCCATTACTCATTTTCGTCTGGTTGAAAACATGAAACATGTAATTACCTTTTCTGAACTTATATTTATAGCAATGTGGCCTACAATATCTCATTTGAAAGGTTACAAAATAGGCTTTTCAGTAAAAAAAAATACTTAGATAAATAAAATAAAATAAGATAAAAGTCAGCATAAAAACCTAGGAACTTGCAGAAATCAGGAACGCCCATTTTGGGAAATAAACCAATCATATTACGAGACAGTTATAGATAACGCTTGCTCTTTCTTTGAGTCATGATTTTGGTCACGCTCTGAAATAAAAACTGCCCCTCGTGAGTCCACAACATTTTGACCACTGTGATAACGAATATCGTTGTCGATCAGAGTACAGACAACGCTGAACCACACTCGATTTGTTAATTCGAACAGTCTATAAAAAGCAATTTTGTTTGCACAAACGAACCACATAAAGCCCTTGACAGTCGCTGCCATTTTTTTTCTCTTTGTGAGCCCTGTTGCATATGACCTACTCAAGATTCCTGGCTAAAAAGTGGTAGATGATTGGCTTATTCTATTCACAATTAACATTCCAAATTTGGTTAAAACCGGAAGTAACAATTTATCGTGACACTTTTTGTTTTGTGGTTCCATTTGGACTCAAAGCCGGCGGCCAACGTAAATGAATTAATTTGCACAGTTTGCTCCAGAATAAAATGACTTCTTGTTCTTCCTGTACCATTTGCAACGGTTAACTCTCGTAAGAACTTCTCAGTTGGCCGCTCAAGTTTTATTCTTGATTCTGACTTCACTACAACGAGACTTCTATGTGTGAAAGTTATTAAGGATGTATTATCAGTCAATCCACTGCTCAAAGCGATATGGGGTAGAATCAACGAAAGGGAAAATCAAAAACAAAACCAAAGACTCAAATACCCAACATTCTCGAAACCCACAACCTAGAATCCAAATTATCATTTACATATCAACGGTTTTCCATCTACCGTGATGCTGAAAAAACCTAGAATCCAAAAATTATCATTTGCACATCCATATTTAACAGAGACGGTTTTCCATGAGCTGTGGTGCTGAAAACGCCGATCCTTCACACCCACATTAGCAGCTGCAGAGGAGCCATCTGCCCTTGAAGAATGGGCACCAAATTGAGAAATATCCGTTAGTATGTCTTTAAAACTACGTTTAAAATATCGTTTAAAATAAGAAATAGGCCTATTAACAGGCACTTGGAAAGAGGGCAAAGACTTTAATGATCCGGGACCCCCAGATAACGCTCAACCTCAGATAAATAACGTTTTAAAAACATAACATAACAATACATTATGATCCACCATGTCAAAGACCTTTTAGGTCATAGAAAATACCAGAGGAGTATACCTTTTTATCCATATTAGTTTGAATTTTGTTGAGAATACCTAGAATTCCATGCTGAATGCGATAATTCTTTCTAAATCCATATTGCGACTTGAAAAACATGTCATTCTTATCTATGAAGGATTTAAGACGTGTATACATTATTATTTTGAATATTCAGTTGAAAACAGATAATAACGATATTTGAGGATATTTGCTTGGATCAGTTTCGTCATCCGTTTTATGCACCCGAATTACTTAAGCGTGCTTTAAGCTTTAATTAATAGATTAATTCATTAGTTCAGCTAAGGCAAACATGGCGCGGTGCAGACTTGAGAAGACCAACTGGACAAGAGTAAAGGCTATAGCCCATATGTTTACTTGACGGAGTACTCAAAATTTCCATTTCAATTTCAGTACAAATGACAGCATCAAATTAGAAAGAATCGGGGTAGTTTGAATTCCAAAGGTAGTCTTTAAAGTCGCTAGTGGGTGGTGGTATGCTATCTGCAAGCTTTGGTCCGACGGACGCGAAGTGCTGGTTCAATGTATTTGCTATTTCTGATTGGTTTTGAGTTATTCTCTGATTGTTAGGAAGTTCAAGAGTTGTTTCAGTCCTCGTCAGCCCCTTCTTATTAATCAAACCATTAATACCTTCCCCCTCTTTTTCCTGTTAGCGGAGCTCCGGGCGCGCACGAAGCACCATAGTTAAGAAAAATATGGTAACCCATGGATGCGAGAAATCTTGATTTTTCAGCCATGACCTCATCGACCGTCCGTCCGTACGTCCGTACTTCCATACGGAAGTCCACCCCTCCATGAATGCCAATGTGACCAGTATCATCTAGTTTACGGCATACATCGTTGAGGTCAATTGACACCTGTCAAATCGAGGTATCCGCTGACCAGTGTCACTTGACCATATCGCGGGTTCAAGTTCAGAGCTCACTGAGGTTGACCACCGTACTGGTTTTCGATTGGATCGCGTATTTTTAAAAGTGGTTTAATCGGATTTTCCTTCGTTCAGGTATGAAACTCGCACTCTTTATTCTAAACTGGAATTAAATAACAATTATCTGTATTCTTTTGAACAAAACAAATAGTTGATTTGTTTGTTTGTTTTGCTCTAAAATGCGAGCGAACAAGTGCTTTTGTAATCCGTTTGTCCATTTGTTTTTTGATTTACGTGCTTCGACAGTGACAAGACAATTTTTGCCCATATGTTATAAACACGTAATCACAATGAGTTCCCGTAGATTTAGGGAGAAATATCACCAGGAGTTTGTTTAAAGCATCTAAAGGTAATTTGTTGGAGCGGATCGTGTAAGAAGTTTGTCCTCTCTTGGTTGCATTGCCGTATTTTGCCTATTCTTGATCGAAGACAAGCTGTCATGTTTCAATGAAATACATCAAAATGTGAGTGACCTCTTGTGCAGAGATAAAGTGGAATAAAATGAAGTACATAAGTACAACTCTTTCTTGACCTGGAACTGACAAAGTTGGGGATTCTTATTCCCTGACTATTGACAGTTGACTCTGAAAAGGGATTTTTTTCTTTCCCATTAGCTCGCTGTGGGTGTACTTGTTTTCTTTTAAAACTCATGCGATTCAAGGAAATTTCATTGGCAAACTGGTGAATTCCAAAGTAAATTTCATTCGAAAAACCGATATCACACTAATCGCTTCGTTCATGCGATATCGGTTTTTGGTATGAAATTTACCTTGGATTTCAAGCAAAGAAAACAATTTAATTAAGCAGTAACCGGAAACATCAAAACGCGGTCAATTCGAAATCCCTTTATTTTCACAGCCCTACGGGCAGTAAGAATAAATAATCAGGGAGCTCCGCTTTTAGGCTTGTCTAAATCTATATATTAAAGCTTTTTGCTGAGGCAGATAAGATTGGAAATTTTGTTCCTTTACAGCTTATGTTACTGCTGAGTCTACAGCCCAGCTATGTTCCCTTTGTTGCATTGTTTTTGGCGCATGCGCAGGGTGCGCGTCCTGGTTAGAACACGAGGCCACCGTGTTAAAACACGCAGTTTTACGCATTTTCGAACGATCGGTAACGTTTACGTTGTTTTTAATGTTTTGCTTCGTTTCAAATTGATTTTGCTGTATAAAGTTCTGTCAGTCATTAACCAAACCTCGTGAAATGCAAGAGTGAAATAGATAAGAGTGCTGTTATGCTACGAGTGGGCTAACCAGCACGATCACAAATGAGTCTATTCTTAGAATACCCGTTCCCGCGAAAATCATTTGTCATGTCCCTGAAAAAACATGGCAGAAGCAGTCACGCTTGACATGGCTTCTTCTGATTGGTTTAAATTGGCGGATCTTTATTTGTTTTGCGCGCAAAATGTATCTAAAAAGAAATCCATTTGTGACTGTTCTGGGGCAAGACCGCAAAGTCATGGATCAACTCTGTTATCAAATTCACTCTTGTGAAATGGCAATATACAGTCTCACCACCCGCGACAGCTTATATTACCCCGGATCGTCGGAATGAAAACTATATTTTTTAAATTTTATTTTCATGGTTTCACGTAAACCACTAGATATCCACGCTTTAGAAAGTTGCTTGTCCTTGCGTTTGGAAACATTTTTTAGAGGAGCATGTTTATGGACAATTTTGTTAATTTTTTTGTCAAAGGAGGAAAAGTACTTTTCAACAGAGTCATTTGCAGCATAGCCTCCCTAGTCGATTTGGGAGATATCTCTGATAAAGTATTATTTAAAGAATTTTGAATAATCACGGATTCTAATATTCTGCTAACGATAATTTAGAGAAACAGAGTGAATGAAGCAGAATAGGCCTTTTGCAACAAACGATCACATGGTATAAAATCCGCCATGCTGGAGGGCAAGCTCATTATTATTCCCCCACTGGGACATTAAAACAAAGGCAAGTCAAGCTTGACTGGTTCAGGTCTCTTAGTTTAAAATGTCCCAGTGGGGAAATAATAATGACCTTGCCCTCCAGCATAGCGGATTTTGTACCATGTGATCGTTTGTTGCAAAAGGCCTATTGAGAAAAGTGGTCTGACACGACATTGCAACTGGAGAGCCCTGGTAGGGATACTCGTCGTTTCTCTTAGGGGTTTAAGTTTCAAATTTTGGTCTCACTTCGGGTGTTCTGGGAAAAACGACATCCTTTAGGGTTGCGCAGGAAGAAATATAAAAGTGTATATTTACTTTAGGGGTCACAAGAAACGCATTGCGGCCATTTTTTCATTTTTCTAACAAATCCTGCCATTTTTTTATAGGCTTCGAAAGTTGCGAAAATCCAAGCATCTTTTGTTCACGACCGAGTTAGAACGGGAGTCAGTCAGGTGCAAAGATTCATTTTAGCGAAAAAAATATTTTGGGGGTAGAGGCACTTTAAGGTAAAGATAAAACATATTCTTGGCGCTTGAGATTGAACTTAAATGAGCGCAAATTAATAAGATTCCTAATTACCTGTGGTGCGTGGTGCTTTGTTCGATATGCTATTATGTATTGTCAATAACGTGTCTTGAATTCTTCGAGATTCCATGGAAGGTAGTCTTATCCTTTCCAAGAGATGCTGATTGGATGCATGTTTATCATTATAGACATTTCTCAACGCCCTTTCGTTGACTTTTTCAATTTTTGTGTTTGTTTTTCCGCAATGCTGCCAAACTTGGTTGCAGTAATAAGAATTTGGTAGTATGAACGAACGATTCAGTCTATTAAGGGCTTTTATTTGGGCACTCACTTTGCGACAAATACTCGAGACATGATCGTCAAATTTTAGCTTACCGTCGAGTACAACCCCCAACCCCCCCCCCCCCCCCACTTCCTTTGTAAGCTTTCTTTTAAGCAAACAACCTACGACAACTGACAGAAAAATCTGGTGAGTACCATCTGTTTAACGCAGTGTGACCCCCCACCCCTTTGAAAATTCCTGGACTTTTGCAGGTTTGACTTCATGCCATTTTGAATAAACCAGGCAGTTGCGTTCCCAAGATCACTCTTTAGGTTGTCTTTAACAACAGCACGTACGTTCTTATTAGAACAATGGATATTTGTATCATCCATATAACTGATAATCCTGCATTGTGTTATTGTATACACCAAATCACTTATAAAAATATTAAACAATTTAGGTCCCACGACAGAGCCTTCAGGGACTTCTCTTAACACCGCTTCCCACGTCGAGGAGGCGGTACCGAGCGTCACTCTTTGATGGCGAGAAGAGAGATAGCTTCACATTAAAGATAGCGCATGATCACTTAAGCCATAGAATTTAAGTCATGTGGTATACGGTGAAAGACCTTACTTAAATCAATGGCTATTGTGCCGATAATGTTATGACTTCCACTGTTCAGTAAGTGCAAGGAGTGCCTTCGGGCACCCATGATATTTTCTGTATTGAAACATAAAATTATGAACAATCTTCTCAAAATGAACTGTCAAATGTTGATGAATAAGATGTTCAAAGATCCTGGACACAGCTGGAAGAACTCTAATTGTGAGTCCTTTTTATGGTGTGGTACGATATCTCCTCGTTTCCAGGAGTCAGGGACAGCTCTCCAAGTGATGATAGTATTAATTAGATGACTAAGAGGCCGTGTAATTGATGGAATAGACGCCTTGAGTGCACGAGGTGATATGTGGTCATGACCAGTTGCTTTGTTCGCTTTCATTCTCTGTAGAAAACTCATGATTAATTAAATTGAACTCGGACTGTTTATCTCGATTCCAGTTCCTTGGAATATTTGACAGGTGCGGTTGATTTTCAAGAGAAGTGTACTGTTGGATGTCCAGGATTTTTATCACATTTTTAAAATAAATATTCAGGATCTCTGCAACTTGCTTCTGATCTTTAATTATTTTATTGTTCTCTTTGAGCGTGATATATCCACTTGGTGCGCATCTCTTTGAAGTCATTAGAGGACGTAGTGAGTTCCAGAATTCTGTGACGAATGGCTTTACGTATTTCTGGGGTGATAAATTTCGGAGCCTTCCCTGACTTTTGTGCATTTGATGGGGGCATGGTGATCCAATACATTTTTATATAACTCTTTCCATGCCCAGTAGATGTCATCCTGATATCATCAAATACGTAAGCCGGCGCATGAAAAGCAACGAGCTGCAGATCTTTGTTAAATTCCTCAGTCATCATTGAACTTTTTAAAACACCTTCCTTTTGTTGGGCGGGCTTTCGGCTTCAATAAATTCTTATTAAAATTGTGTAAACTAGCATATGGTCACTCAATTTAACAGACATAGACTAAATTTTTTTTTGCCTGCTACGTTCGTCCCGTCTTTACACTACACGGATTACACGAGAGACGCATAATTTGTCTGGACGACTTATACGTCTCAAGCATATAAACGGCCAAATGTGACGTGACCAGCAGCCTCTTCCACTGGAAACGTGTTAGGAATTTCGATTGGCTCATTAGAAGTTTCTGGATCAAAAAAACACCGAGTAACCTAGTATCCAGACAAAGAACTGTAGTGAAATAGAGGCGAGCGACTTTTTTTTGGCTAAGTTGGTTCAGATAGTGGATGAATTTAGAACCCTTAGATAAGTCTATTTCATGCAGATTTCTACCGAGAATGTAATCTCTGAGCTTCAAATTCTGTTAAAGTGCGACATAGGCCGAAACATAGAAACAAATAAAAAACAATAATAATAACGAAATTTGCATCAATCCAAGAAAGTTGCCGAAACATGAATACATTACACTCATAATGACGTCAACCTGGTCTTGTTTCTGTTGGCTACATACCGGCAGCATTTGATGCCCGAGAGTTTTAGATAGGAAAGACAAAAATATGTTGCCATCCTTTTCCTCATTCCATAATAGAATTTCTATTTCTACTGTTTCCTTCATTATTTTATCACATTTGTTATTTGTCTTAAATCCTCTATTAAGCCCCCCGGGGCGCATATTTATTTAAAGCACATTTGAGAGGGGGAGCTTACTAGAGAAATGGGAAGCTTATTTGAGAGGTGGGTGGGGGGGGGGGGGGAGGGGTGAATAATACAGGATGTAGGGTACCCAAGAATTTTGCCATATTACAAAATATATTCCTTTTTATTCTGTAACTTCTCCCGCAAACTGAAATCTTTTTTTTTTTCATTTCCAAAAACCTTCACTGTCAGGGCATTAAACTTCTTGTGCTTTGGTTCATTCAACCCCTAGGTGCAGCCCAGTTTTCTGAGAAAAGTTGACCTTCCCGATTCTGATTATCAAGAATGGTGGACAGAACGTGGAACGTTTTGGACCAGCATATGCTAGAACTTATCGTTGCAAAAAAAGACGGGAAAAGAAGAGAGGAGGGTATTGCTTGTTTCAATCTGGGCAACTACTTTCAAGGCGTCGCCAATTTTAAACAGGCCATAAGAAATTACACTGAAGCTCTCACCATTTTTAAGGACCTAGGTTTCAGGACCGGGGAGGGAGCAGTTTCTTGCAGTCTCGGCATTGCTTATCAAAGTTTGGGCAATTTTAAGCAAGCCATAGAGTACCACACACAAGATCTCAGTATTGCGAAAGAAGTAAGGGATAGGGTCGGGGAGGGAAGGGCCTATTGCAATCTCGGAAACGCTTTTAATGATCTGGGAGATTTTAAGCAAGCCATAGAGTACCACACACAAGACCTTAGTATTGCGAAAGAAGTAGGGGATAGGGCCGGAGAGGGTAGGGCCTATTGCAATCTTGGCATCGCTTTAAGAAATCTTGGCGATTTTAAGCAAGCCATAGAGTACCACAAAAAATATCTCAGTATTGCGAAAGAAGTAGGTGATAGGGCGGGGGAAGGAAAAGCCTATGGGAATCTCGGCAACACTTTTAGAAATTTGGGAGATTTTAAGCAAGCCATAGAGTACCACAAAAAAGATCTGAGTATTGCAAAAAAAATAGGGGATAGGGCCGGAGAGGGAGGGGCCTATTGGAATCTCGGCAACGCTTTTAATGATCTGGGAGATTTTAAGCAAGCCATAGAGTACCATACACAACATCTGAGTATTGCAAAAGAAGTAGGGGATAGGGCCGGAAAAGGAAAAGCCTATGGGAATCTCGGCAACGCTTTTAGAAATTTGGGAGGTTTTAAGCAAGCCATAGAGTACCACACAAAAGATCTGAGTATTGCAAAAGAAATAGGGGATAGGGCCGGAGAGGGAGGGGCCTATTGCAATCTCGGCAACGCTTTTAATGATCTGGGAGATTTTAAGCAAGCCATAGAGTACCATACACAACAACTGAGTATTGCAAAAGAAATAGGGGATAGGGCCGGAGAGGGAAGGGCCTATTGCAATCTCGGCAACGCTTTTAATGATCTGGGAGATTTTAAGCAAGCCATAGAGTACCTTAAAAAATATCTCAGTATTGCAAAAGAAGTAGGGGATAGGGCCGGAGAAGGAAAAGCCTATGGGAATCTCGGCAACGCTTTTAGAAATTTGGGAGGTTTTAAGCAAGCCATAGAGTACCACACAAAACATCTGAGTATTGCAAAAAAAATAGGGGATAGGGCCGGAGAGGGAGGGGCCTATTGCAATCTCGGCAACGCTTTTAATGATCTGGGAGATTTTAAGCAAGCCATAGAGTACCATACACAACATCTGAGTATTGCAAAAGAAGTAGGGGATAGGGCCGGAGAAGGAAAAGCCTATGGGAATCTCGGCAACGCTTTTAGAAATTTGGGAGATTTTAAGCAAGCCATAGAGTACCACACAAAAGATCTGAGTATTGCAAAAGAAATAGGGGATAGAGCCGGAGAGGGAGGGGCCTATTGCAATCTCGGCAACGCTTTTAATGATCTGGGAGATTTTAAGCAAGCCATAGAGTACCTTAAAAAATATCTCAGTATTGCAAAAGAAGTAGGGGATAGGGCCGGAGAAGGAAAAGCCTATGGGAATCTCGGAAACGCTTTTAGAAATTTGGGAGATTTTAAGCAAGCCATAGAGTACCACACAAAACATCTGAGTATTGCAAAAAAAATAGGGGATAGGGCCGGAGAGGGAAAAGCCTATGGCAATCTCGGCAACGCTTTTAGAAATTTGGGAGATTTTAAGCAAGCCATAGAGTACCACACAAAAGATCTGAGTATTGCAAAAGAAATAGGGGATAGGGCCGGAGAGGGAAGGGCCTATTGCAATCTCGGCAACGCTTTTAATGATCTGGGAGATTTTAAGCAAGCCATAGAGTACCACAAAAAATATCTCAGTATTGCAAAAGAAGTAGGCAATCTCGGGAAGGATTATTACGATACAGGTGACCTTGAAAATGCGCTTAATTGTAATGAACGACATCTTCGGATTTCCAAGAAAACGGAGGATCCAATAGAGCAGGGAACCGCTTCTTATAGGCTTGGTCGTGTTCAGGCTCCTTGTACAAAGCTCTCAATTACTATCGCTTAAGTATAAAACACTTTGATGAAACAAGGTGTCTTCTTCAGTCAAAAGATGCATGGAAAGCTTTCGTGACACCAAGCAGTTTGCGTACACCGCTCTGTGGACAGCACTGTTGAAGAATGGAGACGTTGGTGAGGCTTTGTATGCCGCTGAGCAAGGACGAGCGCAGGCCTTGGCAGACATTTTGAAGATGCAATACGGCGTTGATAAAGAAGGGGCCTCGGCCGTTACGATGAAGGCTGTAATAAAAAGTCTATCTTCACAGACAGTTTTCACTGCAGTTGACGGGAACATGATCAGTTTGTGGCTGCTAAGAAATAGTGGCGAGATAACCTTAAGGCAAAAGGAAATCGAAACTGAAAGTGCTGACTCACTGATGGAAAGTACTTTGAAACAGATTAGCGCGGGGACCGTTGTGCAATGCGAGAATCGCTCTCTTGACAGACAACGCAATGAATTTTCGCACAGTAGAGAAGCTGCTAAGGAAAACGTTCAATCCTTGAGCATCTCTGTGAACTCTTTGCAGCCCTTGTATGATGTGTTAATCAGTCCTATCGCAGACTTGTTGCAGGGTGATGACTTAGTCTTTGTTCCTGATGGCCCATTTTGCTTCGCTCCTTATTCTGCATTGACTGACTCTGTCAGGATCCGCACTGTTCCCTCGCTGACGGCTTTAAAATTGATCTCTAGCGCACTTGACGACTTCAACAGTAAGAGTGAAGCGCTGCTTGTGGGTGACCCGTGCTTGAAGGAAATCACTTGGGGCACCGGTGAACCCATGTTTGAACAGTTGCCATGCGCGAAAAAAGAGGTGGAGATGATTGGCGAACTTCTGCAGACCTCGCCTCTCACTGGCAAACATGCAACGAAAGCTGAGGTGCTGAAAAGAATGAAGTCAGTTGCCTTAATCCACATTGCAGCACACGGAGATGAATATTTTGGAGATATTGTATTGGCCCCTAATCACGAGCGCACATCCCAGAAGCCCGAAGAGGAAGATTACATGTTAACAATGAACGATGTTTATGCAGTTCGTCTTCAGGCAAGACTGGTTGTGCTTAGTTGCTGTCATAGTGGCCAGGGGGAGGTGAAATCTGAGGGTGTGGTGGGAATAGCCAGGGCTTTCCTGTGTGCTGGTGCCCGGTCTGTTCTGGTGTCACTCTGGGCAATCGATGATGTGGCGACCTTAACGTTCATGAAATGTTTCTATCAACACTTGGCAGATAGAAAAAGTGCAAGTTTAGCCCTCCACCATGCTATGAAATCTCTTCGGGAGAAGAAAGAGTTCTCCGCCCTAAAATACTGGGCGCCATTTGTGCTCATCGGCAATGACGTCACCTTTGAATTTGGGCAACACGCACATGCTGTACATTGTACATAATCAGCAAGTTGTCGAAAGGAGCAGGTACGTTCTTCACTGAGAAATGGTTTCAAAATTGTTCGCCAATGTAGTTGTTTTATGAACTCCTTTAGGTAGTACCTGAAATCAATATTGTCTGTGTTGCTGGTAAAATCAGTTCTCAGGTTGAATCCGTTTTTATGGAAGTTAAATTGGTGATTGGTGATCCTCATTTTATCTTGGTTAAATAGGCGTTGAGATGAATTGAAGAAAGATTTTAGAGCTTAAATTGAGCCTAGAGAAAAATTAGGATTAGGTTAGGGTTACTTTTGCTTATTATGCATGGATATCAATTGACTTTTAATATAAAAGAAAATAATGAAAAGAACTGTATTGGGTTGAGCATGTTCGTCCGTGTAGTGTTGTGGTCGAATACCGGTAACTGCATAGTACAGTTTTTTGTTCTCTTACTTTGTTGTAATGCTGAGACTAAATGGAAAAGTGAATGAATAAAGAAACCGATGAGCTAATAGGAAACATTTAAATGATACGACTAGCCAGGTAGAGTGTATATTCAACCTAGGTAAAATGAGGATCACCAATTTAACCTGCAGGTAAAAAAAAGGATTCAATCTGAGAACGGATTTTACCGGCATTATCTACATTCACCAGGTCGGATATTTGAGCCTATGTGCAGATAGCTATAGCTGTTTGAACCGTTCTATAAGACTGACGTGAAATCGCTGATTGCCAGTTGCGTATGTAAAGTGAAGTTAGCCTTTTAGGGTTTACAGCCTACATGTCACATTGTCACTTAGTTGAATAGGAATTGTTGCTATTAACTGAGCACAACCGGGTTCATAAATTAAGGTAACTCTTTTAATTACTTACCAATTAAAAGGAAAGTCCGCCGGTAATGCCATTTAACCTTCTATTTGTTTCTTTCGTTTCTTTTATATTTCAGAAACGACGTCCAAAACGTGGGGAAAGGACGTGGCTTGTGTTACGTCGATATATGATTTACCTTTTTTCAATTATATGAGTTATTGCAAAAAAAAAAGTTCATAATAGCCGACATACCTTAGTATCGGTCAAGGTAGATAAAAGACGTTTTTTTTTTTTAAAGTACGTTTGCGAACTTATTTTAGTTTACATGTACCATGAGATTTCAGTGGTATTAAGATACAGTCAAAAACCTTACATTTATTCCTTTTTGTGTTAGCATCTGTGCAAGGAAGAAGGATTAGATAATTACTTGATTTAAATCAAGGATTTGGCAAAACGGTTTCCTTCCATGACTGAGGTTCTAGCGACCGTGTTATTTTGGCTTTCAAATACTTCAAAATAGCTCCAAACGTTTGCAGTATGTTTGTCGGGTATTCTCAGGCTTTTTCATGAGGATGGGACAAGTATACGTCTTTAGTTTGGTATACAAACATTTTTTACATTTAAGATCAAGTGACGATCTCGAGGAATGTATATTTTCTGAGATTCTGTAAGGTTGGTCAAAGCCAAATAATCAAATTAACCGTTTTGGGGGCAAACGTCTAGAAGGTAAAAACCTAGGAAAGTAGAAATAACTAGAATTACCTAATCTTCTAATTAATCAGTTGGTTAGATCGTCGCACCGGCATCGCGAGCACCCCGTTGAAGTCCTGAATTTTTCAGCCTTCCCTAACCAATTGCTAAAATTGCGTCCATAGCCGAACGGCAAGGATCATAGCCACACTTGATTAATATACATAGAAAGCATGTAAAAGTTTCAAGGAGTAGAATCAAACAAAAGGAAAGTTTTTCAAAAGTGTTTTACAACGTAAAAAACGTCTAGATCTCTTTGTGCGATTTCTTAGGGACCAGAAGGTTGAAAACTAGGAAATTGAAAGTGTTGCTTGTTAAGTTTTCCTTTCTACAGTCTTCAAACTTTCAGTACAAACTAGTGAGGAGAAAACAATCAATGCCTAGATTGATGAATGATCACTATGTTTGAACGAAGAGAGGATGGGGAGAGAGAACTCATCTCGCACATGGGCCTCTTCCTATTGGATTTTTTTTTTAACAATCTAAATTTAATCCGTGGTCATGATGCGGCTAATTTAAGGAAGACACCTAGCCCCAGTTGTTCAGAAGGTGGATAACACCACCCACTGGATAAATCACTAACAACTGGGGCCTGATTGGTTACTGAGCGATCATGGAAAGGGAATCATGGGGCATTGTTCTCTCACCTCATCCTGTCTTTGTAGAGAGGTCATAGTCATAATCTAGTTATAGCCATTGTCTAGTTATCTTGTAAATAAACATATGAAACTTATAATGTCGTCTAGACTCCTGACTGGCCAGGGATTTACTTTTAGAGAATGAGAAGAAGAAGGAGAATTGCGTAGTGTATTATAAACAAATTACGATTTTGAGACGGCGATACCACATTATATTGACGGCTAGTTGTCGATATAATGTGGTATTGCCGTCTCAAAATCGCAATTAGTTTTGTATCGTGATCTATTATTTATAAGGATAAATAAAACTGTAAACTAATCAACCCGCGCCTGATCGAAATTTCAATTCTTTCTTTCAATTTGTTTGCGTTTGTCAGCAACCCAATTCAGTGCAACGACGTCAATTTCAAAATTAGAACCAATCACAGGCCGCAAAAGTGAGACGGCAATACCACGAAATATTGACGGCTCGCGCATAGGCAAAACTATTAGAAGATCACGATACTCTATTTTATTGTCCGTCAATACTGACCTTGAGACTGGAGTACGAGTTTCCAGTACTGAGCGCGCACGCGCATTAGTTTTAAAGAACGAGATTTTTCGAAATGCGCGTGCTCAGAACTGAAAACTTGTACTCTAGTTGTCCTCGTAGTGCAATCTGAAGGTCGCCTATATATAAACATAAGCGCACATTGGTTACCATAACTACAACAAAAAGTGCTTTATTGAGTTTTTATTACTTCGTTTTTTGCACAAAACATCAAGATTGCTTACAATCCTCTGTGAATTCATTAGCCATCAAACGAACGCATGTACTGTCACCAGTGTGCATTTGGTTTTTCTGACAGCTGTAGTTTTTACAGTTTCATTGGTCGAAACCAGTTTATATCCATAACAAAATGCACTTGCCAGTCTCTGTCTTCATGGGGTTGTCCCAGTTGTTTTTGAACACGACTTCTTGTCATTTGAAAGAGCACTTTCAGCTCTAAACAAATGAGAGTTTAAAAAATTATTTCTGGTATGATACAGATGATCTCAGCTAAACGACTGACCTCCAAAACTGAAGTTGGACAGGTATAAATCCCAGATGTGATCTCATTTTCGTTTCTTCACATGCAGACATGCAATTGGAATACCGGAGGGCTGTCCAATTTAATAGTTCCCTCATCCATAACAACGAAAAACGATCTCGTCTTACTAGCACTCAAAGCAGTGAGTTCACTTGTACGTCCTATTCAAAGTCTTATTATATCATGCTTTCAGATATAGCATGCGCAATTCAATTGTCCAATTCGGCTAGCCATGTTTCTATAGTACACCACTTTTTTTGGCATGTGCTAAAATACAGACGACGGATTCTGGACGATAGACGATAGAATTGCACCAATTAATTATTATAGGAAGTTTCAGATATCACATTTTTTGTTGCAGTCTTTTTTTATAGCGTTTTGCCAGTTTTCCTTTCTTTTTTTTAACTCACGAGGAGTCATGTGACCCAAAATTTAAGAAAAGATTTGAAATGTCAGCGAATAGCCCACTTTTGATATGTTAAAATTCGATCCTAAACAAAAGGCACCATCTCGAGGCTCTGGGGAGTAGACTCACACGAATCCTTATATTTATTCCCCAGAGCCTCGAGATGATGCCTTTTGTTTAGGAGTGAATTTTAATACATTGAAATCGATCTATTGCCGCCAGATTGACGTTCCACGTTGGTCTTTTAGAGTTTAATGGGGCTCACAGGCCTACACGACTTCCTTGTTAGTGCAGGTCTGGTTTCCTTTACCTTCGTCATAACTTTGCTCTCTTGATTACATAATTGAATCCTGTAAGGTTTCATTTAGCAATGGTCTTTGTTCTACGAAACGTTAAATTTTGATCTATATAGCTCTGTGTGTTTTCTTTTTCTTCCACTAACATAGATTATCTTACTAATAATATGTTTAGTTTCTCGGTGTTGATTTTCTCAGCAGTAATGTGAATGTGACCTTATGGCATCACGCTTTTGCGTCAGTTTTATTCTAGTCTCGACCAATATGTTTATCGGTGGTAAAAGCGAGTGATTTTCCTGCTTTCAAAGGTTTGACCCTGCCCCCGGATCATTTTTTTTTTTGAACACCTGTGACGCTGTGCCATGTATCAAGGAGATAGCTGGCTTTAAAGGCTTTGTAATTTGCCTTTTTTTCTTGTCTGTGGTAACTTGTCCAATATTGTCCATCGTCCAGAATCCATCGTTTGTGCTTGAGGACATGCTGTTTCTTTTTGCTGCTTGATTCGAAGATCAGGAGAGGTAACAAATATCTTGCTTACCTTGTTTTCTCTGGACGTGTTTCCTGATTGGTTAGCTCATAATTAGATTAACAGTTGTCATTAAACTATGTATGGTTATAAGGGTACCATGCATGGTTGAAAGGGTTCTATGGGTTGCGAGGTACTTAGACAGAGAGGCAAACTACCATGGTTGCAAGGGATACATCGCTTGCGAGGTATATAGACTGAGCAGATAGAGCGGAAGGGCCAACTGCGTCCCCAAAAGCGATCGCACGGGACGAAATTCCGGGATGACTCGTTTGGTAAGACGCTGCAGCGCCAGTTATGGAGGTACTGCTTTTTTCTCTCTTGTTCAAACATTCCGTCTGCGTAGGCGCAAATGTTCTGGCTCTCCGATACGTACCATACCAAAAAAGGATGCTGGTTTTACAAGCAATTGACATTTCAAAAAAAAAATCTATTAAATGACAATCGGGTGTCTTCCCTTGTCATGGAATGGCAGAATTACCCAGAATTCTTTTGGGCATGAAGGAGGCAACTTGAGAAGCACGAGACTGGCCCTCATCAAATAGCTGAAGCGCGGCAGGAGAAAAAAGTGAGAAGACAATTTCTAGCCAGATACATACATCTTATTCGATGGTTTAATATATAATACCCGCGGATATTTTGCGAGTTGCGTAGTATTTTTCCGAGCCCCGTAGGGGCGAGGAAAGATACGAGCAATGAGAAAAATGTCCGCGAGTATTATTTGTCAAACAATCGAATAAGAGATTTATTATTCCACTAAAAAAAATGCATCATTTGTCCTTCAGGGCGCATGCGAACGAAGAAAACGGCGCAAAAGGCCAGCCAAATGTCCTTAATTTGAATAGATAAACGAAATGACAAGTGACAGGCGATCACAAAGTAAATTCTCATTCTGTTGAAAGCAATTTCTTTCATTGAAAAACTCCCGTTCCGTCCGTATTTGTCATAGAAAATTCGCGACCAAGTTGTGCTGTTTTCGCTGTAATCCTCGTGTCAAAGGAACGGCATAACGTAAATAAGAGAATAACCAGATTTATATTTGCAAATTACCTGTTCTCTTATAAAAAATACGTTTTCTCTCCCGTCCTTTTCTTAGGCATGATCTTCGCGAAAATTACATTCTGTCCCTATAGCTCAGCAAACCTACTTGAAAGTAAACCAACCAGTTATGTTCTTAGTTCTTTTTTCTTACGTATCAGCTAAGTTGCGCAATACGCTACCTGATTTTATCCGTACCACTGAGTTTACTGGTTTCAAAAGAGGATCCAGGGCGGCATTTTGTACAGCGGCTTTTCTTTTTAATTAACATATCTTTAAATATTGTGTATTTAGGTATGCACTTGTATATGCTATGCATTGTTCAATTCCTGTGATGATACGACCGACTGTTTTTTCATTCCAAGTTTCAAAGAATACCGTTTTTGCATAGCAGTTTGTCATATTCCGGAATAATGCCTCTCGCAACCGCAATCGGTCGTTGGTCAAATGACCGATGATATTTCCATTGTGTAACAGAAATATTTCGAGGAAATTAAAAGCAGGCGCGGATCAAGCGAGAGGGTGAGATGACCTGTGGCTTTCTATTACAACTTGTATTCTGCAAAAACAAAAGAAAATGAAAAACTTCACCAGTCAGTTACGCCATTTCTTAGTGGTGCAGCCCCTCCTAAGAAAAATCCTCGATCCGCCACTGAAGAGACAAAATATGATTGCTTTAGATAATGGAAAAGCGCTTTATAGTTAGCCAAGGTCAGCACCTTCTGTCACTTTAGGCAGCGCAGTTACAATGGTTAAAGTCTGGGCTTTTCTTTCACTCGTTCGTCGTCAAAATAATTCCCTTTGGCCTGGGACGCAATTGCAAACAACGCTCACAGGCAACTACAACTCAAGGAAAAGGAAGTAAACATGCACTTACGGTCACCCGGCTGTGAAAGCCTAATGTTCAACGAGCTAAACTTCATGGGACACGTCGCGGGGACAAAATCACCCCCAAATTGGTGTTGCACAGTTATAATAGTATCAGTTCACACGAGGGGACATGTCGCTGCAACATATCCCTGGGACATGTACCCGCAACATTTTCATGTGTGTGCACATGTTGTGATTTTATACCTGCTACATGTCCCGCTACCCGTCCCTGATACATGTCCCGCTACCTGTCCCTGATACACGTCCCGCTACCCGTCCCTGCTACATGTCCCGCTACTCGTCCCTGCTACTTGTCGCCTCAGTGTGCACTACACAAGTTTTTTCTCGCTGCAACATGTCCCCTCGTGTCTACCCACTTTAATGCCCCACCTCGTCGCAATATTGTCGGGATATTATGAATTGCGGCTAATTACAGCATTTTATTGCAACAGATTCTTTTGACCGTGACGAAGGTTTCCATTACTCTATTTTTCTCAGTTCAATGTGATTGTCAGTGATTTGCAAATAAGATAGGTCGTTTGTGGTCGGAAATAGCGAAAGGACAGCAAAACCCTCTCTGCAATTATTTAATTGCGGAGAACAAATAGCTAAATAATTTAAGTGCTAACAAGCAGACTGATATCTGCCTCCTTTAAGAACTGTATCCCCCTTGCTTCGGTCAATGCATGACTTTAAATAGGGAAGATATCTGCTTACAAACATTGCTTTTATTATTTAAATGTGCCAACCACAGGAACAGAAGATCCCTTGATGCTCTGGTTGGCACATTAATGACAATTGGTGACGTCAACGATATCTTCCCCTAACGGTATTTTGTATCGATCCGTGTTACAACTCTCTTAAATGATCGAGTTTGAATAAACTCCTCGGCCTTCATTTTAACCTTTGCCGCTCCAGTTGTGCCATGGTTACTTTGAGATATGCGGAAGTTTAAATGAAATGCGTTTGTAAAAGCATAAACATATGCATAACGTGATTGTATGAAATAAATTGTCCTTGTTGAGGAATCCACGCCAATTGCTGACCTCACATCAATTAGCACCGTTTGGACTGAAAGTGGTAAAATTCTTATCAAAAAATAAATGCTAAACTTATTAATATGAACAAGTAATTTAAGCCTGATTCTTTTTACTTGCTTCCTGTTGTTTTCTCTATAGATGGTTTTCACGTTACGTCATCGGCCACCATGTTATTGGACAAAAACAAAAGATTTCCCATTAGCTCCTTTTGTTCGTCCACCAGCAATTTGTAGCATTATCATATGTGTCCCTAGAGATTGGTGGCAAACCACCTTTTCTTTAAATCAAGGAAGAAAGTATGTCAGTAGTTTTTACGTCACGCGGTCACGCGGTCATTCAGTTGTAACTGACGCACGCACGCAAACAATCTACCGATGTTGCTTAGCCATTTAATTGTTTATTTGTGGCCGGATTGACTGTTGGTGCTCAGCCTGTTCCAACGAGGACATTGTAAGGTGATTAGACACTGTAGATATTTTTCCCTGCGTAATCTAGTTAACTGTTTGTTTATTGTTTGATCAAACTACAGCTATTATTTGCTGTTGTACGTCCGATGTCACATGTACAGTCGGAGGCCACAACCTTAAACTTCACGGAAATAAAGCATCAGAAGCTTTTCATAGCAATGGAACAATTAATGAACTCTTTGGATAACATTTGATCTCTATTTCTATTGAACTGCTTCGTTAATTTGCTCAGTGTTATCAATGAGTATGAAATTACATGGCCGTGTTCTTTATCATTTCCGCCATTTGTCATTTAAAAACAACCGCAACTTAGGAGTTGCTTCTCTGCGCTTTTCTTTGTGATGTAAGTGGGCTTCATGCTAGTATCCTTAAACTTCGGTGCTATAAGATTGTTTCTTTCCCTATATCTTTCTTCTTTGCTCCCAAAGCGACTGTCGAAAGCACTATACTAGTTCTGTATTTATTTTGCTGAATTAGTGATCACGGTTATTCAGTTGTGATTGACGCAAGAAAACAATCTACCAGTATCGCTTAAGTTATCCAGTAATTTCTTTTCAGTGGGATCAATAATTATTCCGTCTTCTCAACAGGTTGTGACGAAGAACACTGCAAGGTAATTTGTTATTCTAGGTTGCCCGAATCTTGTTAAATGTTTGTTCGTTTGTTGTGTTATAGAACTATAATTCCCTCTATTCGATCTCTTTCCTTGTGCATCGTGAAAGTAAGTAA
>OX421457.1:3366584-3404084 GCA_949126865.1 Montipora capitata | reverse complement strand
CCCAGTCAAGATCTGTGTTTGATTTCGTGGTTTTTTCGTTTTTTTTTTCCGTGTCGGGAAAAGTCTTGCCTATCAGTCCCCTGCTAAGTGGTGTCTTTGTGTATAGAGTCTTTTGTGCGTATTTTGTTAGCTTTGAGGGGACTGGGGTAATGTGTAGATTTCCCTGGTGAACACAGGAGAACATTTAATTATTAAACCTGCAATGGCGTTGAAAGTGATTGTAACGCGAATGGCGTTTTAGTGGAAAAAATATACCTTTATGAGATGAAGAATGGAACGTCAATTGGAGTAATGAAAAAGGCGGGGAAAATAAATATCTGGAATCTTAAAAGCGACGTGGAATGGTCTTCGACAACAGTTGCAGTCGGATATGAGAAAGTGTGCGTTGTTTCTAATCTTATTTTATAAACTGTGCTGGTACGTAGAACACTGACAGTAAGTGGGAAATTCAGTATGGGTGTAAAAGGAATCGAACGTCTTGAATGTATCACAGTGTTTAGCGAAGTGGCATCTCATTTGTCTGGCAATTTGCATTTAATTTGTAGTCAAGCTGTATAGTTTTCAGGTTAAAAAATAATTGAAAATGTGACAGTGAAGAATTATTGGAAAGAAAGCTTGTTGTCTATTTTGTGCTTCGGAAAAGGTTCTTTAGGAAAGAGTTTAATCTTGAACTGAGAAATTTATTTATTTGCATTGTGAGACGGATTGTTTCTTGTTTGCACGCACGCAATTGGAATAGAAAGGGTTTTGTTTGTCTCCAATAGCAAATATGTTGTTAGTTTCAATAAATTTCACGCTGGAAAGGTTTTTGTGAGATGTTTCAACCGTTGTGATTCATTGTGCTGTGTAATATTCGAGCTTAACTAATTTGCATTCGTGAGTTGAAATTTAATGCGCATTAAGTTGACAGGCATTTGTAGCCGTGATCTTTCTGGCAAATGTTTACAGCTAGCGATTGTTTTTAAGGTCAGAAAAAGATTTTAGTATAGTCACTGTAGCGTAAAATGCAATGAAGTTATTGTTAACTTTAGAAAGCAACAATATTTCTTTAACTTTCTTAAAGAGACAGATTTCGCACAAATTTTATTTTAAGCTATTCACTTGAAATATTATTTCTCGCCATTGGCTTCGTTTGTGTGATCATTTACTGGTCTCGACATTTAGGAGGTAGTTGTTTGGTTCTATACGCGTAGGAATAAAACGACCAAGAATACGCAAATTTTAGTGGGTGTGCGATAGCAACACGAGACAGGAGTCGAGACCAATTCCAAGATTCTAACGATAGACAGAGATCAACCAAGCCCTCCTGAAATAAACGAAAATAAAGAAAAACGTAACTCGTGTTTTCTGTGAATTTATACCACTAAGAGGATCGAAGTTGTCATGTTTTGATTGGGCAGCTTCACAGACGTCCTTCTGAGGAAACAGGTTGTTAAAATAGCTAATTGTGATTGGAGAATTTCGATCCTAAGTAAAATAAGTATAACAAGACAGGCACAATCACATGATTGAGTGATCATACCAGATATCATTCTTTAGCGCGATCAAGTTGTGTGTGAAGCCCATGACAGTATGTCGTTTGTGACCATATTGCTTTTTGTTGTATTAAGGTTCTTCCTCGGAACGCTCAAACTACTCACTTATGCACACGCCGTTTGTGGTAGACTCACAGTAAAAGATGCGGTTGAGCGATTGTTTTGGCCCGGGTTGGTCCGCAAACTGAAAGAAAGCTATATTGAGAGCAAATGTGTACTAAATGAGCAAGTATGTGAAAATCATGATATGAACTACACTGATATGAACTGCATTGAAACCAAATGCCAAACGAGAGAAGCATAGAACTGTGAAAGTTGCCTAGAGTAGAAAGTCCCTGATGTCAAAGTTAGTGCTAGCGGTATCGAGTCGCAGAGATGTACGCCTAGCCGAATGCATTTAGTTAAATTTCTGAAAAAGGTGAATTTTCTGTCTATTTGTATTATCATGGCTTTTTGTTTTCTGCTATTACTGAATTCATTTGTATTTGGAGCTGTAACGCTATTTCATGTGCAATTATTTGTATCGTGTGCAATGATCGTCACTAGTGTTGTTGTTAGCATTTTTTACCATAGTTGGTGTTAGTTGGTGTAGCGTTTTGTGCTGGAATGAAGCTATTCTGAATGCTTTCAATGACTGTGGCCAATTTGAGAAAGACGCATCGGTATCTGTTGTTGTGAATGTCGAGAATAAAGAGTCGATAAATGATTGGCAACTTTCATCTTCTTACTGGGTTGCCGTATGGCAATCCCAGTCAGAAATTTGGTAGATTTTTCCGTGTCATTTTTATTTTCCGTGTCGGTAAAAGTCTTGCCTGTCACTCCCCTGGTAAGTGGCGTCTTTGGGCATAGAGCCTTCTGCGCACGTTTTCTTAGGATCGAGAGGGTAGTGGAAATGCGTAGATTTCTCTGGTGGACACAGTAGAATCATTAACTTAGCCTGCAATGGCGTCGAAAGTCATGTAACGCGAATGGCGTTTTAGTGGATCCTTAAACAAAATATACCCTTATGGAGCTCAATAATGGAAAGTCAGTTGGATAAACTAGGCAGGCGGCGAAAAACAAACTCCTGGAATCTTAAAAGCGACGAGTAATGGACTTCGACAACAATCTATCGCCCGTCAAGCCGAAATCAAAGTGAGCTGTTTTTCAAATATTTTACCAAGTGTGCTGTTATGTAGAACACTGAAACCAAATGGAAAATTGTCTGGTAACTTATGGGTTCAACGAAGACACAGAACGAATCGAACAGCTTAGGTGGATCTGTGATCAACTCTGCACAGTCTTCAGTAAAAACATAATTGGAAATGTGACAGCCAAGAATTATTTGAAAGAAAGCTTGTCGTCTATTTTGTGCTTCATTATTCAAGGCAAAGGTTCTTCATGGAAACGGTTTGATCCTGAAATTTTGTTTGTTGTAATATTAGTTATATTGCGCATATTGACACGATTGAGTTTCTTGTCTTCACGCACGCAATAAAATAGGAAGAGGTTTTCGCCTCTAAGAGCAAATATGTTGTTTGTTTCAATACATTTTTCGCTGGAAAAGGATTCTGTGGTATTTTCAGCCGTTGTGAATTATAATATCATGTTGTGTATTGAATTTTCGAGCTTAAGGTTGAAATGTGATATGGGAGAATTTTTTTTAGTATTGCTCTGTAAGCAGGAAGGGTTCACAGGCCTGTTGGAAGCGTGCTTGATTTTAACAAAATGAGGCCCAAAATCAGTGAAAAATTGTGACGCCGATGAATAATAAAGTAGCTGCTATTTCCAAAATGATGGAATTACCTGGTGATAAATAACGTCGTACGCGTCTTGGAGAGTAAATTTTGACTTTGCATAAACAAATGGTTAACCTTTTAAGAGTTGGGCGATTGTGATCTTTGTTTTGACTTCGCTCATTTATTGTCAAACTTTAGAACACTTGACAGAAAAAGAAACTTACAAAAACCCGGTATCTTGCCATCATTTGACACATATGCTTCACTGTTTGGCGAGTAAACATGTCGCGGTAACTTAATAACGGCGCCCGCTGAATTCCGGCCATGTCACTTTCGATTTTGCGATTTATTTGAACGTAGCAAAAATCTCCCAAAATGTTTGTCGCTGATCGTAACTTTTATATTCTATATTCACGGTTCAAAATTAATGTTGTTTTCATGTCGTAAATATTTTATTCTCGATCGACCGTCCCGGAAACTTCCTTCTGCTCTGCCTAAAAACTGTGTATCAATAGTTATTTACTTTTGCATCAATATTTGTTTTTCCATAAAGCAAGCTAACAAAATCTGTACCTTGCTCAGTTCGCATTTGTTAGCGTTAATAGTATTTTCGGTCCAATGCTTCTGTTTTATGAGGGGTATATTGTTTTGGTCTCCCATCAAGGCACTAACCCCGCCGGACAGGGGTTAATTTAAGTAAACCAAAGCTGTCAGATGCTCAGAGGGCACGCTTAAACTAGTGGTGAAAGAAGCTGTGAGAGAGCTTGAAAATTGTCAACACGTCAGCCCAGAAGCATATGTTTCTCTTTTCCCATTTATTTTCTTCAATCTTTCTGGGTTCAGTACTTTGCTAGTAACCACATGTCTTCTCAGGCTATTTACCCAAGACTTCTACCATGGCACTACAATGATAGACAATACCAAAACAAGATCGTGCACTGTTAGAGCTACATATTATGCAAGGACAACTTGAATCTCCTGGAAGACAACACACAGCTCAGTTGACATTTTATTATGTGGAATAAATCGCTGTGTTACTTCACTACCACACGTAAGCAATGCGTGTCTATTTTTCCTCAAGAGGACAGGAATTTCTTCTTTCTACAAATAATTAATTAATAGGCCGGTAGCCAGGTTGTTAACCTCAGAAAAGGATCTGTTTTGTCGTACGAACGTGTGAGGACCTGTGAGCCAAAGGGCCTCTGCTGGTAAGACTTCTGGGTGACCCATTAAATGGTCTTAATGACCCCCCAACTTGAAAAATCTTTTCTGGAACGGTGCACGTACCACAGGCAACCCAGTGCACCCTCACGGAGGGTCTAGTTCTGATTGTTTTTGAGTTATTCTCTGATAGTTAGGAAGTTCAAGAGTTGTTTCAGTCCTCGTCAGCCTCTTCTTATTAATCAAAGTATTAATACCTTCCCACGTCGTTTTCCTGTTAGCGGAGCTCCGCGCGCGCACGGAGCACCATAGTTAAGAAAAATATGGTAACCCATCGGTCCGAGAAATCTTGATTTTACAGCCATGATGTCATCGACCGTTAGTCCGTACGTCCGTACTTACATACGTACGTCCACCCCTCCATGAATGCCAATGTGACCAGTATCATGCTAGTTTACGGCATACATCTTCGAGATCAATTCCCTATCCGCTGACCATTGTCACGTGACCATCTCGCGGGCTCCAGTTCAGAGCTCATTGAGGTTTACCGCTGACCAGGTACTGATTTTCGATTGGATCGCGTATTTTTAAAATGTGGTTTAATCGGTTTTTCCTTTGTTCAGGTATGAAAGTCGCATATTTTATTCTAAACTGGAATAAAATAACAATTATCTGTATTCTTTTGGACCTAAAGAAATAGTTGATTTGTTTGTTTTTGCTCTAAAATGCGAGCGAACAAGTGCTTTTGTAATCCGTTTGCCGAATTGTTTTTTGACTGATGTGCCTCGACAGTGACAAGATAATTTTTGCCCTTATGTTCTAAACACGTAATCTCAATGAGTTCTCCTAAAATTACGGAGAAATATCACCGGTTTGCGTTTTCAGGAGTTTTTTAAAGCAACTAAAGGTAATTTGTTATTTTGCCGATTCTTGTTCCAAGACAAGCTGTCGTATTTCAATGAAATGCATCAAAATGTGAATGACCTCATTTTCAGAGATAAAGTGGGATAAAGTACATCAGTACAACTCTTTCTTGACCTCGAACTGACCAAGTTGCGGTTCTTATTCCCTGACTATTGACAGTTGAGTCTGAAATGGCTTTTTTCCTTTCCTATTCGCTCGCTGTGGGTGTGCTTGTTTTCTCTTAAAACTCATGCGATTCAAGAAAATTTCATTGCCAAACTGGTGAATTCCAAAGTAAATTTCACTCGAAAAACCGATATCGCGCTGATCGCTTCGTTCATGCGATATCGGTTTTTCGCGTGAAATTTACCATGTAATATTTGAGAAAATAAAACGATTTTAAGCAGTAACCGGAAACACCAAAACGCGGACAGCTTTTATTTTAACTAACCCTACAGGAAGTAAGAATAAATAACCAGGGAGCTTCACTTTTAGGCTTGGCTAAATCTATACATTAAAGCTTTTTGCTTAGGCAGATAAGATAGGAAATTTTGTTCCTGTACAGCTTATGTTACTGCTGAGAGACTACAGCCCAGCATTGTTCGCTTTGTTGCTCAAGTAAATTAAAGCATGGGCCCCAAACTGGTCCCAAATTATTGGACAAAAAAGTAAGGGGGTGGTCTAACTTCTGCAGGTTTAGTAATAACAACCTAAGACTTTCGCATACCAATAACGTCGAAGACGTATTTTTTATTAATGTGAAGGACGCACGCAAATGAGGTCAACGTGAGGTTGTGAGAAGAAATGTTAGTGATGGTCTCGTCAGATGTAAAGGGAAGAACAGTGTTTCTAGTGAGATTTTTTAATTTCTTTTGGTGTGTCTTGATGATCTGAGAAGCTACATTAGCCACATTGTGACGCAGTGTGTGATTAAGGATGTAGAAATCAACGCCGGTTAGAATCTCTTTGACGCGCGCTGTTAAACGGTCCCTGGCATGGATTAGTTTCCGATGTTCTTTCGCACGTTTGGTGATGGTGCTTCGTAGGAGTTGCTTGCGGATGGCTTTGATGTCATGTTGACTTGTGTTGGGTAGATTGAAGCAAAGAAATTTGGGGAAGACGTTGAAGGATTGACAGTTACGAAGGAAATATAAATCCAACTCAGCTTTGCGGGATTTGATCGAGAGCTTCTCTAGTTTTCGTAGATCAGCAATGTCGATTTGTTCATACTTCTGTGCTACGTCGTGGATGATATTGCCAAAAGGTCTGGATAGTAGCAGGGATAACGATATTTTAAGAAACAACACAACACTTTTTAAATTTAAAAACATGTTTCGACAGAAACTTCTGGCATCTTCAGTTTAAATTACAAAGTACAGAGTTGAACCAAAATGCTAATTAGCTGTAAGGACACATGACAATGTAAAAGAAATTAAAAATCTCACTAGAAACACTGTTCTTCCCTTTACATCTGACGAGACCATCACTAACATTTCTTCTCACAACCTCACGTTGGAACAACTGGACATTCTCAAATTTGGACTAACGCACTCCATCCGTCCACCAAGAATAAACGCGTCCGATGTCTTCACCTGCTTTGAACTTATCAATCACACTATGGCTAAGAATCTTAAGGACAGCAAACAAGCAGGAAAACTTGTTTCAGACCTTTCTCATCTGGCACATTCTTATGTTTCCTCATACAGACCAACTACCGCCGATCTCAAGAAGCACCGAATATTGAAGGAACTGAGGAGTAATAAAAATATTGTCATCCTAAAGCCGGATAAAGGTAATGGGGTTGTTGTTTTAGATCGTGCTGATTACGACCAAGGCATCCTGAAAATCATCAGTGACACTTTCAAATTTCGACCAATCAAGGAAGATCCTACCCTCTTGAGAGAAGGCAGGTTACAACGACTTCTCCGAAAATTAAAGAAAAACGGTCACCTTGACAGTGATGTGTATAACAGCATTTATCCCAGAGGCTCACAGCCAGCAAGAATTTATGGCTTACCAAAGATGCGCAAGGAACGTGGACACAACTCCATCCCGCCATTCCGCCCCATTGTGTCATCTATTGGAACTTACAACTACAACCTGGCCAAATACCTGTGTAATTTGCTAACACCGGATATTCCAACTGAACATTGCGCCTCTGACACTTTTACCTTTATCTAGGATATTCAAGGTTTATCTATGCATGGTAAATTCATGGTTTCTTTTGACATAGTGAGTCTTTTTACCAACATACCTCTTGATGAATGTATTGACCTGGCGGTCAAGTACATTTCTGATGGCGATCCTGATATTAAGTTAAGCAACACCGAACTTAAGAGCCTTTTTTCCGTAGCTACCGGTCAGACCCACTTTTTATTTAAGGGTTCTTTCTACGACCAGATAGATGGTGTAGCAATGGGCTCCCCCCTCGCTCTTGTTCTTTCTAATTTATTTATGGGTCATCATGAAAAATTATGGTTAGAAAATTTCCGGAACTCTGAGATATTGTTTTACCGACGTTATGTTGATGATACATTTTGTTTATTTCATTCGGAGAATCAAGCGCTATTATTTTTCAACTACATTAACTCCAGGAACCCTAACATCAGATTCACTATGGAAAAGGAAACAGATCATAAGATACCTTTCTTAGATGTTTTGATCAACAATGGCACTCATTTTCCTGTCACTAGTGTTTACCGTAAGAAAACCTTTACGGGCCTTTTGACTAATTACTTTAGTTTTACATCGCGTTCTTACAAGCTGGGTCTCATTCGCACGCTTGTTGACAGAGCCTACAAGATCAACAACACTTGGTTGGGTTTTCACGAGGACATCACGAAGCTTACCAAAATCCTTCAGAAGAATCTTTTTCCAGTCCATCTAGTTGAAAATATTATTAATCGCTACCTCACACGTACTCGCCATGGCTGTAATCCCCCGCCTTCCCTCTCTGACACTATACGTAGCTTTTACTTTAAATTACCTTATATTGGTCCTTTTTCTTTTATCACGCAGAAAAAGGTTCGCCTTTTTTGCTAAACGTTATTGTAATAATATTGATATTAAGTTAGTTTTCTCATCATTTAAAATCGGCAACATGTTCAGCGTGAAGGATCCTGTCCCTAGTGGGCTCCGTGCGGGTGTGGTATACAAGTTTTTGTGTGCGAGCTGTAGTGCCTGCTATGTCGGCGAAACTACCCGGCATTTTTCCACGCGCGTACGTGAGCACACTTTCAGTGATAGGACCTCGCACGTCTTCAAACATCTACAGAATTCTGAGCATTGCCGCACTTTGTGCTCTAATGATTCTTTTAGCATCCTAGATCACGCTTCTACCACCTTCCAGCTTAAGATAAAAGAAGCCATTCACATTCAATGGGAGAAACCTACACTTAATCATCAACTTTATCATGTTAATTTAAAACTTTCTTTGTAATCTTTTACATTGTCATGTGTCCTTACAGCTAATTAGCATTTTGGTTCACACTATACATTCAACTCCGTACTTTGTAATTTAAACTGAAGATGGCAGAAGTTTCTGTCTAAACATGTTTTTAAATTTAAAAAGTGTTGTGTTGTTTCTTAAAATAACTATTCAACTTGATTCTGATCTTTAATTATTTTATTGCTCTCTTTGAGCGTGATATCTTCACTTGGTGCGCATCTTCTTGAATGCATCAGACGACAAATTTAGTTAAAGAATTCTGTGACTAATGGCTTTACTTATTTCTGGGGTGATAAATTTCGATCGACGGAAGCCTTCCCTGAATTTTCTACATCAGATGGGGGCATGATCCTTAAATACGTTTTTATAACTCTTTCCATGCCCAGTAAATGTCATCCTGATATAATCAAATAAGTAAGCCGGTGCATGAAAAGCAACGAGCAGCAGATCTTTGTTAAATTCCTGAGTCATCATTGAACTTTTTAAAACACCTTCCTTTTATTAGGCGGGCTTTCAGCGTCAATAACCTCTTATTAAAAAATGTGTAAATTAGCATATGATCACTCAATTTAACAGACGCAGACGGGATTTTTTTTGCCGGCTACGTTCGTCCCGTCTTTACAGTACTTGGTTTACACGAGAGACGCATAATTTGTGTGGACGATTTATACGTCTCTAGCATATAAACGGCCAGTTGACCAGCAGCCTCTTCCACTGGAAACGTGTTAGGAATTTCGATTGGCTCATTAGAAGTTTCTGGATCAAAAAACACCGAGAAACCTAAAATTGTCTGAAACTGGGTGTGGTCTTAAATTGGAAAGACAACTTTTTTCTTAGCGTTTACAGTTCCTTTGAAAAACCAACTCAATTAGTGCTTGCTTTAACATTTAACTGCTTTTTGCCATGTTATCATGAATGTTAGGCGTTTATCTGTTTAGGACGTCATGTTGCATTGGTGTCTCAATACTAGTATTAAATTGTAGAGCAAATAACCTGATGAAAATTCCTTCGTAAATGAACAGAAAGGGGAGGGGACTAAATGATAGTTAATGAAAGCCAAAAAGCTGGTCTTGAAAGGTCAAACGAGTTCACGGACTAAACTCTTATAATGCCAGTTGCACTTTGCCAAGTTGAGAGCAGCGCCTTTTAAAAACGTCATGTGCATTTCAAACAGAGTCACATTAAATAAGTAAATGAAGAGTGATTACTTCTTTTGCACCAGTAGCGTGAGTAGGACGGCCTGTCAATCATTGACCTATTTTGGGAACAGTAAACATGTATGTGAACATTACTCCATTACATTACTCCATAGGAAAATGCGAAATATATGCCCAATGAATGTGATATTTTGCAACAATAACGTGGTTATATGTAAAGCATACTGGGATACGTACAATGTGTTTCTCATTATGGACAAAAGCTATTGTATCTACTTATTTTCAACATTACTCCATTGAAACCATGTATACACAAAGGTTAATTAGATACGTTATTTCAATTTAAGCTCTCTTTATGGAGTAATGTTGCAATTTACCTAAAATAAAGCTGAAATGACCATGAAAAGTTTTACTACTATTTTCTTTGAAACACTTTATACTCCAGTTTCAATATTTTATCTGTAGCTGTGCTGTAAATGCATATTTTTAGGCTTCGAAAATGGAGTAATGTTGGGAGTGATGTCGTGAGTAATGTAAGTGCTCCCGCACTGCTCGCACCATTTCTTGCTAAATCCATTGAAATAAAACAGTTTTTGGCATTCTTCCAACGTCCTTCAAATAACAAAGCTTTCTTTTAACGAATATGAAACATCAAACAACAAAAATGTATTTTTATGGCATTCTTAGTAAATATTTTCCCAACAAAACGGATTTTGGAGTAACGTTATGAAGCGTCACGCAAGTCTGAAATCCAAATCATAAAACGATGATTTTAACGAAATTTCAGCATTGTGAAATTTTATTTATGCACTGGAAAGTACATTATAAGAACATGTCCAGAATAAGAAATGGAAGCCACATGTCAAATACTACGAGAGTTATAAGCGTTCAAAGCAGATTTCCTACTCTCATACAATCCTAGACAAAACTGTTGGGAAGGTTAGCACTTTCGAAGTCTACATCGCCTCTCTCCCCTCCCCCCTCCTTCAATGTTGTGCAAAACTGAATGGTTTCAGTGGGAAATTGTTGAGTTACCTTCCAACATTGAATACGGGGGAGGGGGGCTATGTAAGAGAAAGTGAAACTATTTCTTTTGAGCTTTAACAGAAGCGGGTTGAAATACAGCTCTGGTGTGGTTCATTTACATAACCTTCCCAACTACTTTTTTCTATGATTGTAGTATCCAGACAAAGAACTGTAGTGAAATAGAGGAGAGCGACTTATTTTTGCCTAAGTTATGTCTAATAGTGGATAAATTTAGATCCCTTAGATAAGTCTCTTTCATGCAGTTTTTCTGCCGAGAATGTAATCTCTTGGCTTCAAATTCTGCCAAAATGAGACAGGGCGAAAAATACAAACAAATAATAATAATAATAATAATAATAATAATAATAATAATAATAATAATAATAATACTAATAACGAGATTTACTTCAATCGATGAAATTTCCGAAACATGAATACATTGCACTCGTAATGACGTCAACCTGGTTCTTTTTATGTTGGCTTAATATACCGGCAGCATTTAATGCCAGAGAATTTTAGATAGGAAAGACAATCCATAATAGAATTTCTATTTCTACTGTTTCCTTCATTATTTTATCATGCACAATTTTTATTCCTCTTAAATACTCTATTAACCCCCCGGGGTGAATATTTATTTCAAGCACATTTGAGAGGGGGAGCTTACTAGAGAAATGGGAGGCTTATTTGCGAGGTGAAGGGGGGGGGGGGGGGGGAGGGGGTGATTAAAAGAGGATGTAGGGTACCCAAGAATTTTGCCATATTACAAAATATATTCCTTTTTATTCTGTAACTTCTCCCACAAACTGAAATCATTTTTTTTTCAGTTCCAAAAACCTTCACTGTCAGGGCATTAAACTTCTTGTGATTTCGTTAATTTAACCTCTAGGTGCGGCCCAGTTTTCTGAGAAAAGTTAACCTTCCCGATTCTGATTATCAAGAATGGTGGATAGAACGTTGAACGTTTTGGACCAGCATATGCAAGAACTTAGCGTTGCGAAAAAAGAAGGGAAAAGAAAAGAAGAGGGTATTGCTTGTTTCAATCTGGGCAGCTACTTTCGTGGCGTCTCCAATTTTAAACAGGCCATAAGAAATTACACTGAAGCTCTCACCATTTTTAAGGAAATAGGTTTCAGGACCGGGGAGGGAGCCGTTTCTTGCAATCTCGGTATTGCTTATCAAAGTTTGGGCAATTTTAAGCAAGCCATAGAGTACCACACACAAGATCTGAGTATCGCAAAAGAAGGAGGAGATAGGGCCGGTGAAGGAAGAGCCTATTGCAATCTCGGGAACGCTTTTAGAAATCTGGGAGATTTTAAGCAAGCCATAGAGTATTATACACAAGATTTGAGTATCGCAAAAGAAGTAGGGGATAGAGCCGGAGAAGGAAAAGCCTATTGCAATCTCGGCAACGCGTTTAATAATCTAGGAGATTTTAAGAAAGCCATAGAGTACCACACACAAGATCTGAGTATCGCAAAAGAAGTAGGGGATAAGGCCGGTGAAGGAAGAGCCTATTGCAATCTCGGGAACGCTTTTAGAAATCTGGGAGATTTTAAGCAAGCCATAGAGTACCATACACAATATCTCAGTATTGCGAAAGAAGTAGGGGATAGGGCCGGAGAAGGAAAAGCCTATTGTAATCTTGGCACCGCTTTGAATGATCTGGGAGATTTTAAGAAAGCCATAGAGTACCACATACAAGATCTGAGAATCGCAAAAGAAGTAGGGGATAGGGCCGGAGAAGGAAGAGCCTATGGGAATCTCGGCAACGCTTTTAATAATCTGGGAGATTTTAAGCAAGCCATAGAGTACCACAAGAAATATCTCATTATTGCAAAAGAAGTAGGGGATAGGGCCGGAGAAGGAAAAGCCTATGGGAATCTCGGCAACGCTTTTAGAAATCTTGGAGATTTTAAGCAAGCCATAGAGTACCACACACAAGATCTAAGTATCGCAAGAGAAGTAGGGGATAGGGCCGGAGAAGGACGAGCCTATTGCAATCTTGGCATCGCTTTTAACAATCTGGGAGATTTTAAGCAAGCCATAGAGTACCACACACAAGATCTTAGTATTGCGAAAGAAGTAGAGGATAGGGCCGGAGAAGGAAAAGCCTATTGCAATCTCGGCAACGCTTTTAATGATCTGGGAGATTTTAAGCAAGCCATAGAGTACCACACACAAGATCTGATTATCGCAAAAGAAGTAGGGGATAGGGCCGGAGAAGGAAGAGCCTATTGCAATCTCGGCAACGCTTTTAATGATCTGGGAGACTTTAAGCATGCCATAGAGTACCACAAAAAATATCTCAGTATTGCGAAAGAAGTAGGGAATAGGGCCGGAGAAGGAAAAGCCTATTGCAATCTCGGGAACGCTTTCGATGTTCTGGGAAATTTTAAGGAAGCCATAGTGTACCACACACAACATCTGAGTATTGCAAAAGAAGTAGGGGATAGGGCCGGAGAAGGAAAAGCCTATTGCAATCTCGGCATCGCTTTCGATGATCTGGGAGATTTTAAGCAAGCCATAGAGTACCACACACAATATCTGAGTATTGCAAAAGAAGTAGGTGATAGGGCGGGAGAAGGAAAAGCCTATTGCAATCTCGGCATCGCTTGTAGAAATCTGGGAGATTTTAAGCAAGCCATAGAGTACCTCACACAAGATCTGAGTATTGCAAAAGAAGTAGGGGATAGGGCCGGGGAAGGAAGAGCCTATGGCAATCTCGGGCATTATTATTACCACACAGGTGACCTTGAAAATGCCTTTCACTGTAATGAACGACATCTTATTATTTCCAAGATTACGGAGGATCCAATTGGGCAGGGAACTGCTTCTTATAGGCTTGGTCGTGTTCATGAATTTTCAGGCTCCTTGTGCAAAGCTCTTAATTACTATCGTTTAAGTATAAAACATTTTGATGAAACAAGGCGTCTTCTTCAGTCAGAAAATGCATGGAAAATAAGCTTTCGTGACACAAAGCAGTTTGCGTACACCGTTCTGTGGACAGCACTATTGAAGAATGGAGAGGTTGATGAGGCTTTGTATGCCGCTGAGCAAGGACGAGCGCAGGCCTTGGCAGACATTTTGAAGATGCAATACGGCGTTGATGAAGAAGCCGCCTCGGCAGTTACGATGCAGGCTGTAATAAAAGATCTACCTTCACAAACAGTTTTCACAGCACTCAAAGGGAATACGATCAGTTTCTGGCTGCTAAGAGAAAGTGGCGAGATAAACTTTAGACAAAAGGAAATCAAAACTGAAAGTGCTGACTCACTAATGCGAAGTACTTTGGAACAGATTAGGGCGGGGACCGTTGTGCGATGCGAGAATCGCTCGCTTGACAGACAACGCAGTGAATTTTCGCATAGTAGAGAAGCTGTTGAGGAAAACGTTCAGTCCTTGAGCATCTCTGTGAACTCTTTGCAGCCCTTGTGTGATGTCTTAATCAGTCCTATCGCAGACTTGTTGCAGGGTGATGACTTAGTCTTTGTTCCTGATGGACCATTTTGCTTGGCTCCTTATTCTGCATTGAGTGACTCTGTCAGGATCCGTACTATTCCCTCGCTGACAGCTTTAAGAATGGTCTCTTGCGCACCTGACGACTTCAACAGTAAGAGTGAAGCGCTGCTTGTGGGCGATCCGTGCTTGGAGGAAGTCACCTACGGCACCGGTGAACCCATGTATGAACAGTTGCCATGCGCAAAAAAAGAGGTAGAAATGATAGCGGAACTTCTGCATACCACACCTCTCACTGGAAGAAATGCAACGAAATCTGAGGTGCTGAAAAGAATGAAGTCAGTTGCTTTAATCCACATTGCTGCACATGGAGATGAACAATTCGGAGAAATTGTTTTGGCCCCAAATCCCGAACGCACATCCCAGAAGCTCGAAAAGGAAGATTACATGTTAACAATGAGCGATGTTTACACAGTTCGCCTTCAGGCAAGACTGGTTGTGCTGAGTTGCTGTGAAAGTGGAAAGGGAGAGGTGAATTCTGAAGGTGTTGTGGGCATAGCAAGGGCTTTCCTGTGTGCTGGTGCCCGGTCTGTTCTGGTGTCACTCTGGCCAGTTGATGACAAGGCGACCTTGATGTTCATGGAGAGTTTCTATCAACACTTGGTAGACAGAAAAAGTGCAAGTTTAGCCCTTCACCTTGCTATGAAATCTGTTCGGGAGAAAAAACTATTCTTCTGGAGAAAGTACTCCGCCATAAAATACTGGGCGCCATTTGTACTAATTGGTGATGACGTAACCTTTGAATTTGGGCAACACGAACACGCTGTACATCATTGTACATATCTTTAATCAGCAAGTTGTTGAAAGGAGCAGGTACATTCTTCAAGAGAAATGGTTTCAAAATCTTCGCCCATGTAGTTGTTTTACGAAGTTCTTTAGCTACAATCTTGGACAAATTAAATGGAACATTGAGACCACCCCTCCCCCCAAAATCAGTGATGGGAAAATGGCGCGTTTTGGTCTTCACGCACCTTCATCCTTGATTTGGGGGAGAGGGGGCATTTCTGTTCCATTTTATTTTGTCCAAGATTGTCTATGAGCCCCTGCTTGGCGTTACCAGTAGTATATGGGGTAATCACGACACGAAATCTGCTCTCGTTCGCTCAAAAGTTACATCATCCGAGAGCACATCTCCCATTCAAAAAATAAACTGAGCAAGGCGACACTGAAAAAAAACTAAATGCAAGTGGCATTTCACGGTAACATAAATTGCAAACAAAAAAGGGAATAAAGCTATTGGAAAAAAAAAAAAAGAAAAAGAAAGAAATCGCATGTAAGGAGGATTCGAACCTTCTACCACAGATTATCTACCCCATCCATCTATCCAACCAACCCACATTCTACGATTTAGACTTTGCATCCGTGCGCTAACCATACCGAATACGAAAACTTGTTGAATTTTAAGAACTGCATTTGCACTCCCTTAAATTTGTTGGCGATATTTACCTGATCTATCTTCTGATTTTTCCACGCTGAAAAATAGAGCATGATTTACGTTCACAAAAGTGTTGATGGGCACGATTTGCAGGCTATCAGCAACGAATTTTGTCGATTTTTCACGATTTTGTCGTCTGGCCAGAAAGGTGACAGAACAGATTGACTCTTTTTTCCATTGCTTGTTAACCGTGCTTAACCGCTGAAAAGCGTCTCAAAACAGACGTTAATCGTATAAAAAGTCTCGTGAATCGTGCCTTAAACGTTTTAATGTCATGTAAAACCATTCAAGTGCTCTACAAAGCTTTAAAAGCGCTACTTTAATGCTTGAGTCTTTTGCCATTGCTTCGTTTAATCTCAGCGATGCGACCCTACATAGACCCTATAGTTTTATCGATTAACTCCCCAGAAATGCTTTCAGAGTAAGATCAGTAGTGGGCTTGAGAACTCTAACTCTTACTTTTGTTTCCTCGGGTATTCTTTTTCTCGGTGGCAATTTTTTCGTCAATTCTACGTAGAGTTATACCCTTATTCTTGATCGTACTGGCAAATTTTCATTTAGGTTTGGCTTTTTTATACGCTCCGCTTCTCTTAAATTATCTTCCATGTAGTATCTCAACATAGCAACACTAGCGACGAGCGTGACTGCGTCAGAGGCCAGTGGTTTCGGATGATTAATGTGTTGACATATGACCTCTTAATTGACCAAATCTTGAATTTGTGACGTCATAGCCTCTACAGACAATCTTGGACAAATTAAATGGAACATTGAGACCACCCCTCCCCCCAAAATCAGTGATGGGAAAATGGCGCGTTTTGGTCTTCACGCACCTTCATCCTTGATTTGGGGGAGAGGGGGCATTTCTGTTCCATTTTATTTTGTCCAAGATTGTCTATGAGCCCCTGCTTGGCGTTACCAGTAGTATATGGGGTAATCACGACACGAAATCTGCTCTCGTTCGCTCAAAAGTTACATCATCCGAGAGCACATCTCCCATTCAAAAAATAAACTGAGCAAGGCGACACTGAAAAAAAACTAAATGCAAGTGGCATTTCACGGTAACATAAATTGCAAACAAAAAAGGGAATAAAGCTATTGGAAAAAAAAAAAGAAAAAGAAAGAAATCGCATGTAAGGAGGATTCGAACCTTCTACCACAGATTATCTACCCCATCCATCTATCCAACCAACCCACATTCTACGATTTAGACTTTGCATCCGTGCGCTAACCATACCGAATACGAAAACTTGTTGAATTTTAAGAACTGCATTTGCACTCCCTTAAATTTGTTGGCGATATTTACCTGATCTATCTTCTGATTTTTCCACGCTGAAAAATAGAGCATGATTTACGTTCACAAAAGTGTTGATGGGCACGATTTGCAGGCTATCAGCAACGAATTTTGTCGATTTTTCACGATTTTGTCGTCTGGCCAGAAAGGTGACAGAACAGATTGACTCTTTTTTCCATTGCTTGTTAACCGTGCTGAACCGCTGAAAAGCGTCTCAAAACAGACGTTAATCGTATAAAAAGTCTCGTGAATCGTGCCTTAAACGTTTTAATGTCATGTAAAACCATTCAAGTGCTCTACAAAGCTTTAAAAGCGCTACTTTAATGCTTGAGTCTTTTGCCATTGCTTCGTTTAATCTCAGCGATGCGACCCTACATAGACCCTATAGTTTTATCGATTAACTCCCCAGAAATGCTTTCAGAGTAAGATCAGTAGTGGGCTTGAGAACTCTAACTCTTACTTTTGTTTCCTCGGGTATTCTTTTTCTCGGTGGCAATTTTTTCGTCAATTCTACGTAGAGTTATACCCTTATTCTTGATCGTACTGGCAAATTTTCATTTAGGTTTGGCTTTTTTATACGCTCCGCTTCTCTTAAATTATCTTCCATGTAGTATCTCAACATAGCAACACTAGCGACGAGCGTGACTGCGTCAGAGGCCAGTGGTTTCGGATGATTAATGTGTTGACATATGACCTCTTAATTGACCAAATCTTGAATTTGTGACGTCATAGCCTCTACAGACAATCTTGGACAAATTAAATGGAACATTGAGACCACCCCTCCCCCCAAAATCAGTGATGGGAAAATGGCGCGTTTTGGTCTTCACGCACCTTCATCCTTGATTTGGGGGAGAGGGGGCATTTCTGTTCCATTTTATTTTGTCCAAGATTGTCTATGAGCCCCTGCTTGGCGTTACCAGTAGTATATGGGGTAATCACGACACGAAATCTGCTCTCGTTCGCTCAAAAGTTACATCATCCGAGAGCACATCTCCCATTCAAAAAATAAACTGAGCAAGGCGACACTGAAAAAAAACTAAATGCAAGTGGCATTTCACGGTAACATAAATTGCAAACAAAAAAGGGAATAAAGCTATTGGAAAAAAAAAAAAAGAAAAAGAAAGAAATCGCATGTAAGGAGGATTCGAACCTTCTACCACAGATTATCTACCCCATCCATCTATCCAACCAACCCACATTCTACGATTTAGACTTTGCATCCGTGCGCTAACCATACCGAATACGAAAACTTGTTGAATTTTAAGAACTGCATTTGCACTCCCTTAAATTTGTTGGCGATATTTACCTGATCTATCTTCTGATTTTTCCACGCTGAAAAATAGAGCATGATTTACGTTCACAAAAGTGTTGATGGGCACGATTTGCAGGCTATCAGCAACGAATTTTGTCGATTTTTCACGATTTTGTCGTCTGGCCAGAAAGGTGACAGAACAGATTGACTCTTTTTTCCATTGCTTGTTAACCGTGCTTAACCGCTGAAAAGCGTCTCAAAACAGACGTTAATCGTATAAAAAGTCTCGTGAATCGTGCCTTAAACGTTTTAATGTCATGTAAAACCATTCAAGTGCTCTACAAAGCTTTAAAAGCGCTACTTTAATGCTTGAGTCTTTTGCCATTGCTTCGTTTAATCTCAGCGATGCGACCCTACATAGACCCTATAGTTTTATCGATTAACTCCCCAGAAATGCTTTCAGAGTAAGATCAGTAGTGGGCTTGAGAACTCTAACTCTTACTTTTGTTTCCTCGGGTATTCTTTTTCTCGGTGGCAATTTTTTCGTCAATTCTACGTAGAGTTATACCCTTATTCTTGATCGTACTGGCAAATTTTCATTTAGGTTTGGCTTTTTTATACGCTCCGCTTCTCTTAAATTATCTTCCATGTAGTATCTCAACATAGCAACACTAGCGACGAGCGTGACTGCGTCAGAGGCCAGTGGTTTCGGATGATTAATGTGTTGACATATGACCTCTTAATTGACCAAATCTTGAATTTGTGACGTCATAGCCTCTACAGACAATCTTGGACAAATTAAATGGAACATTGAGACCACCCCTCCCCCCAAAATCAGTGATGGGAAAATGGCGCGTTTTGGTCTTCACGCACCTTCATCCTTGATTTGGGGGAGAGGGGGCATTTCTGTTCCATTTTATTTTGTCCAAGATTGTCTATGAGCCCCTGCTTGGCGTTACCAGTAGTATATGGGGTAATCACGACACGAAATCTGCTCTCGTTCGCTCAAAAGTTACATCATCCGAGAGCACATCTCCCATTCAAAAAATAAACTGAGCAAGGCGACACTGAAAAAAAACTAAATGCAAGTGGCATTTCACGGTAACATAAATTGCAAACAAAAAAGGGAATAAAGCTATTGGAAAAAAAAAAAGAAAAAGAAAGAAATCGCATGTAAGGAGGATTCGAACCTTCTACCACAGATTATCTACCCCATCCATCTATCCAACCAACCCACATTCTACGATTTAGACTTTGCATCCGTGCGCTAACCATACCGAATACGAAAACTTGTTGAATTTTAAGAACTGCATTTGCACTCCCTTAAATTTGTTGGCGATATTTACCTGATCTATCTTCTGATTTTTCCACGCTGAAAAATAGAGCATGATTTACGTTCACAAAAGTGTTGATGGGCACGATTTGCAGGCTATCAGCAACGAATTTTGTCGATTTTTCACGATTTTGTCGTCTGGCCAGAAAGGTGACAGAACAGATTGACTCTTTTTTCCATTGCTTGTTAACCGTGCTGAACCGCTGAAAAGCGTCTCAAAACAGACGTTAATCGTATAAAAAGTCTCGTGAATCGTGCCTTAAACGTTTTAATGTCATGTAAAACCATTCAAGTGCTCTACAAAGCTTTAAAAGCGCTACTTTAATGCTTGAGTCTTTTGCCATTGCTTCGTTTAATCTCAGCGATGCGACCCTACATAGACCCTATAGTTTTATCGATTAACTCCCCAGAAATGCTTTCAGAGTAAGATCAGTAGTGGGCTTGAGAACTCTAACTCTTACTTTTGTTTCCTCGGGTATTCTTTTTCTCGGTGGCAATTTTTTCGTCAATTCTACGTAGAGTTATACCCTTATTCTTGATCGTACTGGCAAATTTTCATTTAGGTTTGGCTTTTTTATACGCTCCGCTTCTCTTAAATTATCTTCCATGTAGTATCTCAACATAGCAACACTAGCGACGAGCGTGACTGCGTCAGAGGCCAGTGGTTTCGGATGATTAATGTGTTGACATATGACCTCTTAATTGACCAAATCTTGAATTTGTGACGTCATAGCCTCTACAGACAATCTTGGACAAATTAAATGGAACATTGAGACCACCCCTCCCCCCAAAATCAGTGATGGGAAAATGGCGCGTTTTGGTCTTCACGCACCTTCATCCTTGATTTGGGGGAGAGGGGGCATTTCTGTTCCATTTTATTTTGTCCAAGATTGTCTATGAGCCCCTGCTTGGCGTTACCAGTAGTATATGGGGTAATCACGACACGAAATCTGCTCTCGTTCGCTCAAAAGTTACATCATCCGAGAGCACATCTCCCATTCAAAAAATAAACTGAGCAAGGCGACACTGAAAAAAAACTAAATGCAAGTGGCATTTCACGGTAACATAAATTGCAAACAAAAAAGGGAATAAAGCTATTGGAAAAAAAAAAAGAAAAAGAAAGAAATCGCATGTAAGGAGGATTCGAACCTTCTACCACAGATTATCTACCCCATCCATCTATCCAACCAACCCACATTCTACGATTTAGACTTTGCATCCGTGCGCTAACCATACCGAATACGAAAACTTGTTGAATTTTAAGAACTGCATTTGCACTCCCTTAAATTTGTTGGCGATATTTACCTGATCTATCTTCTGATTTTTCCACGCTGAAAAATAGAGCATGATTTACGTTCACAAAAGTGTTGATGGGCACGATTTGCAGGCTATCAGCAACGAATTTTGTCGATTTTTCACGATTTTGTCGTCTGGCCAGAAAGGTGACAGAACAGATTGACTCTTTTTTCCATTGCTTGTTAACCGTGCTGAACCGCTGAAAAGCGTCTCAAAACAGACGTTAATCGTATAAAAAGTCTCGTGAATCGTGCCTTAAACGTTTTAATGTCATGTAAAACCATTCAAGTGCTCTACAAAGCTTTAAAAGCGCTACTTTAATGCTTGAGTCTTTTGCCATTGCTTCGTTTAATCTCAGCGATGCGACCCTACATAGACCCTATAGTTTTATCGATTAACTCCCCAGAAATGCTTTCAGAGTAAGATCAGTAGTGGGCTTGAGAACTCTAACTCTTACTTTTGTTTCCTCGGGTATTCTTTTTCTCGGTGGCAATTTTTTCGTCAATTCTACGTAGAGTTATACCCTTATTCTTGATCGTACTGGCAAATTTTCATTTAGGTTTGGCTTTTTTATACGCTCCGCTTCTCTTAAATTATCTTCCATGTAGTATCTCAACATAGCAACACTAGCGACGAGCGTGACTGCGTCAGAGGCCAGTGGTTTCGGATGATTAATGTGTTGACATATGACCTCTTAATTGACCAAATCTTGAATTTGTGACGTCATAGCCTCTACAGACAATCTTGGACAAATTAAATGGAACATTGAGACCACCCCTCCCCCCAAAATCAGTGATGGGAAAATGGCGCGTTTTGGTCTTCACGCACCTTCATCCTTGATTTGGGGGAGAGGGGGCATTTCTGTTCCATTTTATTTTGTCCAAGATTGTCTATGAGCCCCTGCTTGGCGTTACCAGTAGTATATGGGGTAATCACGACACGAAATCTGCTCTCGTTCGCTCAAAAGTTACATCATCCGAGAGCACATCTCCCATTCAAAAAATAAACTGAGCAAGGCGACACTGAAAAAAAACTAAATGCAAGTGGCATTTCACGGTAACATAAATTGCAAACAAAAAAGGGAATAAAGCTATTGGAAAAAAAAAAAGAAAAAGAAAGAAATCGCATGTAAGGAGGATTCGAACCTTCTACCACAGATTATCTACCCCATCCATCTATCCAACCAACCCACATTCTACGATTTAGACTTTGCATCCGTGCGCTAACCATACCGAATACGAAAACTTGTTGAATTTTAAGAACTGCATTTGCACTCCCTTAAATTTGTTGGCGATATTTACCTGATCTATCTTCTGATTTTTCCACGCTGAAAAATAGAGCATGATTTACGTTCACAAAAGTGTTGATGGGCACGATTTGCAGGCTATCAGCAACGAATTTTGTCGATTTTTCACGATTTTGTCGTCTGGCCAGAAAGGTGACAGAACAGATTGACTCTTTTTTCCATTGCTTGTTAACCGTGCTGAACCGCTGAAAAGCGTCTCAAAACAGACGTTAATCGTATAAAAAGTCTCGTGAATCGTGCCTTAAACGTTTTAATGTCATGTAAAACCATTCAAGTGCTCTACAAAGCTTTAAAAGCGCTACTTTAATGCTTGAGTCTTTTGCCATTGCTTCGTTTAATCTCAGCGATGCGACCCTACATAGACCCTATAGTTTTATCGATTAACTCCCCAGAAATGCTTTCAGAGTAAGATCAGTAGTGGGCTTGAGAACTCTAACTCTTACTTTTGTTTCCTCGGGTATTCTTTTTCTCGGTGGCAATTTTTTCGTCAATTCTACGTAGAGTTATACCCTTATTCTTGATCGTACTGGCAAATTTTCATTTAGGTTTGGCTTTTTTATACGCTCCGCTTCTCTTAAATTATCTTCCATGTAGTATCTCAACATAGCAACACTAGCGACGAGCGTGACTGCGTCAGAGGCCAGTGGTTTCGGATGATTAATGTGTTGACATATGACCTCTTAATTGACCAAATCTTGAATTTGTGACGTCATAGCCTCTACAGACAATCTTGGACAAATTAAATGGAACATTGAGACCACCCCTCCCCCCAAAATCAGTGATGGGAAAATGGCGCGTTTTGGTCTTCACGCACCTTCATCCTTGATTTGGGGGAGAGGGGGCATTTCTGTTCCATTTTATTTTGTCCAAGATTGTCTATGAGCCCCTGCTTGGCGTTACCAGTAGTATATGGGGTAATCACGACACGAAATCTGCTCTCGTTCGCTCAAAAGTTACATCATCCGAGAGCACATCTCCCATTCAAAAAATAAACTGAGCAAGGCGACACTGAAAAAAAACTAAATGCAAGTGGCATTTCACGGTAACATAAATTGCAAACAAAAAAGGGAATAAAGCTATTGGAAAAAAAAAAAGAAAAAGAAAGAAATCGCATGTAAGGAGGATTCGAACCTTCTACCACAGATTATCTACCCCATCCATCTATCCAACCAACCCACATTCTACGATTTAGACTTTGCATCCGTGCGCTAACCATACCGAATACGAAAACTTGTTGAATTTTAAGAACTGCATTTGCACTCCCTTAAATTTGTTGGCGATATTTACCTGATCTATCTTCTGATTTTTCCACGCTGAAAAATAGAGCATGATTTACGTTCACAAAAGTGTTGATGGGCACGATTTGCAGGCTATCAGCAACGAATTTTGTCGATTTTTCACGATTTTGTCGTCTGGCCAGAAAGGTGACAGAACAGATTGACTCTTTTTTCCATTGCTTGTTAACCGTGCTGAACCGCTGAAAAGCGTCTCAAAACAGACGTTAATCGTATAAAAAGTCTCGTGAATCGTGCCTTAAACGTTTTAATGTCATGTAAAACCATTCAAGTGCTCTACAAAGCTTTAAAAGCGCTACTTTAATGCTTGAGTCTTTTGCCATTGCTTCGTTTAATCTCAGCGATGCGACCCTACATAGACCCTATAGTTTTATCGATTAACTCCCCAGAAATGCTTTCAGAGTAAGATCAGTAGTGGGCTTGAGAACTCTAACTCTTACTTTTGTTTCCTCGGGTATTCTTTTTCTCGGTGGCAATTTTTTCGTCAATTCTACGTAGAGTTATACCCTTATTCTTGATCGTACTGGCAAATTTTCATTTAGGTTTGGCTTTTTTATACGCTCCGCTTCTCTTAAATTATCTTCCATGTAGTATCTCAACATAGCAACACTAGCGACGAGCGTGACTGCGTCAGAGGCCAGTGGTTTCGGATGATTAATGTGTTGACATATGACCTCTTAATTGACCAAATCTTGAATTTGTGACGTCATAGCCTCTACAGACAATCTTGGACAAATTAAATGGAACATTGAGACCACCCCTCCCCCCAAAATCAGTGATGGGAAAATGGCGCGTTTTGGTCTTCACGCACCTTCATCCTTGATTTGGGGGAGAGGGGGCATTTCTGTTCCATTTTATTTTGTCCAAGATTGTCTATGAGCCCCTGCTTGGCGTTACCAGTAGTATATGGGGTAATCACGACACGAAATCTGCTCTCGTTCGCTCAAAAGTTACATCATCCGAGAGCACATCTCCCATTCAAAAAATAAACTGAGCAAGGCGACACTGAAAAAAAACTAAATGCAAGTGGCATTTCACGGTAACATAAATTGCAAACAAAAAAGGGAATAAAGCTATTGGAAAAAAAAAAAGAAAAAGAAAGAAATCGCATGTAAGGAGGATTCGAACCTTCTACCACAGATTATCTACCCCATCCATCTATCCAACCAACCCACATTCTACGATTTAGACTTTGCATCCGTGCGCTAACCATACCGAATACGAAAACTTGTTGAATTTTAAGAACTGCATTTGCACTCCCTTAAATTTGTTGGCGATATTTACCTGATCTATCTTCTGATTTTTCCACGCTGAAAAATAGAGCATGATTTACGTTCACAAAAGTGTTGATGGGCACGATTTGCAGGCTATCAGCAACGAATTTTGTCGATTTTTCACGATTTTGTCGTCTGGCCAGAAAGGTGACAGAACAGATTGACTCTTTTTTCCATTGCTTGTTAACCGTGCTGAACCGCTGAAAAGCGTCTCAAAACAGACGTTAATCGTATAAAAAGTCTCGTGAATCGTGCCTTAAACGTTTTAATGTCATGTAAAACCATTCAAGTGCTCTACAAAGCTTTAAAAGCGCTACTTTAATGCTTGAGTCTTTTGCCATTGCTTCGTTTAATCTCAGCGATGCGACCCTACATAGACCCTATAGTTTTATCGATTAACTCCCCAGAAATGCTTTCAGAGTAAGATCAGTAGTGGGCTTGAGAACTCTAACTCTTACTTTTGTTTCCTCGGGTATTCTTTTTCTCGGTGGCAATTTTTTCGTCAATTCTACGTAGAGTTATACCCTTATTCTTGATCGTACTGGCAAATTTTCATTTAGGTTTGGCTTTTTTATACGCTCCGCTTCTCTTAAATTATCTTCCATGTAGTATCTCAACATAGCAACACTAGCGACGAGCGTGACTGCGTCAGAGGCCAGTGGTTTCGGATGATTAATGTGTTGACATATGACCTCTTAATTGACCAAATCTTGAATTTGTGACGTCATAGCCTCTACAGACAATCTTGGACAAATTAAATGGAACATTGAGACCACCCCTCCCCCCAAAATCAGTGATGGGAAAATGGCGCGTTTTGGTCTTCACGCACCTTCATCCTTGATTTGGGGGAGAGGGGGCATTTCTGTTCCATTTTATTTTGTCCAAGATTGTCTATGAGCCCCTGCTTGGCGTTACCAGTAGTATATGGGGTAATCACGACACGAAATCTGCTCTCGTTCGCTCAAAAGTTACATCATCCGAGAGCACATCTCCCATTCAAAAAATAAACTGAGCAAGGCGACACTGAAAAAAAACTAAATGCAAGTGGCATTTCACGGTAACATAAATTGCAAACAAAAAAGGGAATAAAGCTATTGGAAAAAAAAAAAGAAAAAGAAAGAAATCGCATGTAAGGAGGATTCGAACCTTCTACCACAGATTATCTACCCCATCCATCTATCCAACCAACCCACATTCTACGATTTAGACTTTGCATCCGTGCGCTAACCATACCGAATACGAAAACTTGTTGAATTTTAAGAACTGCATTTGCACTCCCTTAAATTTGTTGGCGATATTTACCTGATCTATCTTCTGATTTTTCCACGCTGAAAAATAGAGCATGATTTACGTTCACAAAAGTGTTGATGGGCACGATTTGCAGGCTATCAGCAACGAATTTTGTCGATTTTTCACGATTTTGTCGTCTGGCCAGAAAGGTGACAGAACAGATTGACTCTTTTTTCCATTGCTTGTTAACCGTGCTTAACCGCTGAAAAGCGTCTCAAAACAGACGTTAATCGTATAAAAAGTCTCGTGAATCGTGCCTTAAACGTTTTAATGTCATGTAAAACCATTCAAGTGCTCTACAAAGCTTTAAAAGCGCTACTTTAATGCTTGAGTCTTTTGCCATTGCTTCGTTTAATCTCAGCGATGCGACCCTACATAGACCCTATAGTTTTATCGATTAACTCCCCAGAAATGCTTTCAGAGTAAGATCAGTAGTGGGCTTGAGAACTCTAACTCTTACTTTTGTTTCCTCGGGTATTCTTTTTCTCGGTGGCAATTTTTTCGTCAATTCTACGTAGAGTTATACCCTTATTCTTGATCGTACTGGCAAATTTTCATTTAGGTTTGGCTTTTTTATACGCTCCGCTTCTCTTAAATTATCTTCCATGTAGTATCTCAACATAGCAACACTAGCGACGAGCGTGACTGCGTCAGAGGCCAGTGGTTTCGGATGATTAATGTGTTGACATATGACCTCTTAATTGACCAAATCTTGAATTTGTGACGTCATAGCCTCTACAGACAATCTTGGACAAATTAAATGGAACATTGAGACCACCCCTCCCCCCAAAATCAGTGATGGGAAAATGGCGCGTTTTGGTCTTCACGCACCTTCATCCTTGATTTGGGGGAGAGGGGGCATTTCTGTTCCATTTTATTTTGTCCAAGATTGTCTATGAGCCCCTGCTTGGCGTTACCAGTAGTATATGGGGTAATCACGACACGAAATCTGCTCTCGTTCGCTCAAAAGTTACATCATCCGAGAGCACATCTCCCATTCAAAAAATAAACTGAGCAAGGCGACACTGAAAAAAAACTAAATGCAAGTGGCATTTCACGGTAACATAAATTGCAAACAAAAAAGGGAATAAAGCTATTGGAAAAAAAAAAAGAAAAAGAAAGAAATCGCATGTAAGGAGGATTCGAACCTTCTACCACAGATTATCTACCCCATCCATCTATCCAACCAACCCACATTCTACGATTTAGACTTTGCATCCGTGCGCTAACCATACCGAATACGAAAACTTGTTGAATTTTAAGAACTGCATTTGCACTCCCTTAAATTTGTTGGCGATATTTACCTGATCTATCTTCTGATTTTTCCACGCTGAAAAATAGAGCATGATTTACGTTCACAAAAGTGTTGATGGGCACGATTTGCAGGCTATCAGCAACGAATTTTGTCGATTTTTCACGATTTTGTCGTCTGGCCAGAAAGGTGACAGAACAGATTGACTCTTTTTTCCATTGCTTGTTAACCGTGCTTAACCGCTGAAAAGCGTCTCAAAACAGACGTTAATCGTATAAAAAGTCTCGTGAATCGTGCCTTAAACGTTTTAATGTCATGTAAAACCATTCAAGTGCTCTACAAAGCTTTAAAAGCGCTACTTTAATGCTTGAGTCTTTTGCCATTGCTTCGTTTAATCTCAGCGATGCGACCCTACATAGACCCTATAGTTTTATCGATTAACTCCCCAGAAATGCTTTCAGAGTAAGATCAGTAGTGGGCTTGAGAACTCTAACTCTTACTTTTGTTTCCTCGGGTATTCTTTTTCTCGGTGGCAATTTTTTCGTCAATTCTACGTAGAGTTATACCCTTATTCTTGATCGTACTGGCAAATTTTCATTTAGGTTTGGCTTTTTTATACGCTCCGCTTCTCTTAAATTATCTTCCATGTAGTATCTCAACATAGCAACACTAGCGACGAGCGTGACTGCGTCAGAGGCCAGTGGTTTCGGATGATTAATGTGTTGACATATGACCTCTTAATTGACCAAATCTTGAATTTGTGACGTCATAGCCTCTACAGACAATCTTGGACAAATTAAATGGAACATTGAGACCACCCCTCCCCCCAAAATCAGTGATGGGAAAATGGCGCGTTTTGGTCTTCACGCACCTTCATCCTTGATTTGGGGGAGAGGGGGCATTTCTGTTCCATTTTATTTTGTCCAAGATTGTCTATGAGCCCCTGCTTGGCGTTACCAGTAGTATATGGGGTAATCACGACACGAAATCTGCTCTCGTTCGCTCAAAAGTTACATCATCCGAGAGCACATCTCCCATTCAAAAAATAAACTGAGCAAGGCGACACTGAAAAAAAACTAAATGCAAGTGGCATTTCACGGTAACATAAATTGCAAACAAAAAAGGGAATAAAGCTATTGGAAAAAAAAAAAGAAAAAGAAAGAAATCGCATGTAAGGAGGATTCGAACCTTCTACCACAGATTATCTACCCCATCCATCTATCCAACCAACCCACATTCTACGATTTAGACTTTGCATCCGTGCGCTAACCATACCGAATACGAAAACTTGTTGAATTTTAAGAACTGCATTTGCACTCCCTTAAATTTGTTGGCGATATTTACCTGATCTATCTTCTGATTTTTCCACGCTGAAAAATAGAGCATGATTTACGTTCACAAAAGTGTTGATGGGCACGATTTGCAGGCTATCAGCAACGAATTTTGTCGATTTTTCACGATTTTGTCGTCTGGCCAGAAAGGTGACAGAACAGATTGACTCTTTTTTCCATTGCTTGTTAACCGTGCTTAACCGCTGAAAAGCGTCTCAAAACAGACGTTAATCGTATAAAAAGTCTCGTGAATCGTGCCTTAAACGTTTTAATGTCATGTAAAACCATTCAAGTGCTCTACAAAGCTTTAAAAGCGCTACTTTAATGCTTGAGTCTTTTGCCATTGCTTCGTTTAATCTCAGCGATGCGACCCTACATAGACCCTATAGTTTTATCGATTAACTCCCCAGAAATGCTTTCAGAGTAAGATCAGTAGTGGGCTTGAGAACTCTAACTCTTACTTTTGTTTCCTCGGGTATTCTTTTTCTCGGTGGCAATTTTTTCGTCAATTCTACGTAGAGTTATACCCTTATTCTTGATCGTACTGGCAAATTTTCATTTAGGTTTGGCTTTTTTATACGCTCCGCTTCTCTTAAATTATCTTCCATGTAGTATCTCAACATAGCAACACTAGCGACGAGCGTGACTGCGTCAGAGGCCAGTGGTTTCGGATGATTAATGTGTTGACATATGACCTCTTAATTGACCAAATCTTGAATTTGTGACGTCATAGCCTCTACAGACTGTCTATGAGCCCCTGCTTGGCGTTACCAGTAGTATATGGGGTAATCACGACACGAAATCTGCTCTCGTTCGCTCAAAAGTTACATCATCCGAGAGCACATCTCCCATTCAAAAAATAAACTGAGCAAGGCGACACTGAAAAAAAACTAAATGCAAGTGGCATTTCACGGTAACATAAATTGCAAACAAAAAAGGGAATAAAGCTATTGGAAAAAAAAAAAGAAAAAGAAAGAAATCGCATGTAAGGAGGATTCGAACCTTCTACCACAGATTATCTACCCCATCCATCTATCCAACCAACCCACATTCTACGATTTAGACTTTGCATCCGTGCGCTAACCATACCGAATACGAAAACTTGTTGAATTTTAAGAACTGCATTTGCACTCCCTTAAATTTGTTGGCGATATTTACCTGATCTATCTTCTGATTTTTCCACGCTGAAAAATAGAGCATGATTTACGTTCACAAAAGTGTTGATGGGCACGATTTGCAGGCTATCAGCAACGAATTTTGTCGATTTTTCACGATTTTGTCGTCTGGCCAGAAAGGTGACAGAACAGATTGACTCTTTTTTCCATTGCTTGTTAACCGTGCTTAACCGCTGAAAAGCGTCTCAAAACAGACGTTAATCGTATAAAAAGTCTCGTGAATCGTGCCTTAAACGTTTTAATGTCATGTAAAACCATTCAAGTGCTCTACAAAGCTTTAAAAGCGCTACTTTAATGCTTGAGTCTTTTGCCATTGCTTCGTTTAATCTCAGCGATGCGACCCTACATAGACCCTATAGTTTTATCGATTAACTCCCCAGAAATGCTTTCAGAGTAAGATCAGTAGTGGGCTTGAGAACTCTAACTCTTACTTTTGTTTCCTCGGGTATTCTTTTTCTCGGTGGCAATTTTTTCGTCAATTCTACGTAGAGTTATACCCTTATTCTTGATCGTACTGGCAAATTTTCATTTAGGTTTGGCTTTTTTATACGCTCCGCTTCTCTTAAATTATCTTCCATGTAGTATCTCAACATAGCAACACTAGCGACGAGCGTGACTGCGTCAGAGGCCAGTGGTTTCGGATGATTAATGTGTTGACATATGACCTCTTAATTGACCAAATCTTGAATTTGTGACGTCATAGCCTCTACAGACAATCTTGGACAAATTAAATGGAACATTGAGACCACCCCTCCCCCCAAAATCAGTGATGGGAAAATGGCGCGTTTTGGTCTTCACGCACCTTCATCCTTGATTTGGGGGAGAGGGGGCATTTCTGTTCCATTTTATTTTGTCCAAGATTGTCTATGAGCCCCTGCTTGGCGTTACCAGTAGTATATGGGGTAATCACGACACGAAATCTGCTCTCGTTCGCTCAAAAGTTACATCATCCGAGAGCACATCTCCCATTCAAAAAATAAACTGAGCAAGGCGACACTGAAAAAAAACTAAATGCAAGTGGCATTTCACGGTAACATAAATTGCAAACAAAAAAGGGAATAAAGCTATTGGAAAAAAAAAAAGAAAAAGAAAGAAATCGCATGTAAGGAGGATTCGAACCTTCTACCACAGATTATCTACCCCATCCATCTATCCAACCAACCCACATTCTACGATTTAGACTTTGCATCCGTGCGCTAACCATACCGAATACGAAAACTTGTTGAATTTTAAGAACTGCATTTGCACTCCCTTAAATTTGTTGGCGATATTTACCTGATCTATCTTCTGATTTTTCCACGCTGAAAAATAGAGCATGATTTACGTTCACAAAAGTGTTGATGGGCACGATTTGCAGGCTATCAGCAACGAATTTTGTCGATTTTTCACGATTTTGTCGTCTGGCCAGAAAGGTGACAGAACAGATTGACTCTTTTTTCCATTGCTTGTTAACCGTGCTTAACCGCTGAAAAGCGTCTCAAAACAGACGTTAATCGTATAAAAAGTCTCGTGAATCGTGCCTTAAACGTTTTAATGTCATGTAAAACCATTCAAGTGCTCTACAAAGCTTTAAAAGCGCTACTTTAATGCTTGAGTCTTTTGCCATTGCTTCGTTTAATCTCAGCGATGCGACCCTACATAGACCCTATAGTTTTATCGATTAACTCCCCAGAAATGCTTTCAGAGTAAGATCAGTAGTGGGCTTGAGAACTCTAACTCTTACTTTTGTTTCCTCGGGTATTCTTTTTCTCGGTGGCAATTTTTTCGTCAATTCTACGTAGAGTTATACCCTTATTCTTGATCGTACTGGCAAATTTTCATTTAGGTTTGGCTTTTTTATACGCTCCGCTTCTCTTAAATTATCTTCCATGTAGTATCTCAACATAGCAACACTAGCGACGAGCGTGACTGCGTCAGAGGCCAGTGGTTTCGGATGATTAATGTGTTGACATATGACCTCTTAATTGACCAAATCTTGAATTTGTGACGTCATAGCCTCTACAGACTGTCTATGAGCCCCTGCTTGGCGTTACCAGTAGTATATGGGGTAATCACGACACGAAATCTGCTCTCGTTCGCTCAAAAGTTACATCATCCGAGAGCACATCTCCCATTCAAAAAATAAACTGAGCAAGGCGACACTGAAAAAAAACTAAATGCAAGTGGCATTTCACGGTAACATAAATTGCAAACAAAAAAGGGAATAAAGCTATTGGAAAAAAAAAAAGAAAAAGAAAGAAATCGCATGTAAGGAGGATTCGAACCTTCTACCACAGATTATCTACCCCATCCATCTATCCAACCAACCCACATTCTACGATTTAGACTTTGCATCCGTGCGCTAACCATACCGAATACGAAAACTTGTTGAATTTTAAGAACTGCATTTGCACTCCCTTAAATTTGTTGGCGATATTTACCTGATCTATCTTCTGATTTTTCCACGCTGAAAAATAGAGCATGATTTACGTTCACAAAAGTGTTGATGGGCACGATTTGCAGGCTATCAGCAACGAATTTTGTCGATTTTTCACGATTTTGTCGTCTGGCCAGAAAGGTGACAGAACAGATTGACTCTTTTTTCCATTGCTTGTTAACCGTGCTTAACCGCTGAAAAGCGTCTCAAAACAGACGTTAATCGTATAAAAAGTCTCGTGAATCGTGCCTTAAACGTTTTAATGTCATGTAAAACCATTCAAGTGCTCTACAAAGCTTTAAAAGCGCTACTTTAATGCTTGAGTCTTTTGCCATTGCTTCGTTTAATCTCAGCGATGCGACCCTACATAGACCCTATAGTTTTATCGATTAACTCCCCAGAAATGCTTTCAGAGTAAGATCAGTAGTGGGCTTGAGAACTCTAACTCTTACTTTTGTTTCCTCGGGTATTCTTTTTCTCGGTGGCAATTTTTTCGTCAATTCTACGTAGAGTTATACCCTTATTCTTGATCGTACTGGCAAATTTTCATTTAGGTTTGGCTTTTTTATACGCTCCGCTTCTCTTAAATTATCTTCCATGTAGTATCTCAACATAGCAACACTAGCGACGAGCGTGACTGCGTCAGAGGCCAGTGGTTTCGGATGATTAATGTGTTGACATATGACCTCTTAATTGACCAAATCTTGAATTTGTGACGTCATAGCCTCTACAGACAATCTTGGACAAATTAAATGGAACATTGAGACCACCCCTCCCCCCAAAATCAGTGATGGGAAAATGGCGCGTTTTGGTCTTCACGCACCTTCATCCTTGATTTGGGGGAGAGGGGGCATTTCTGTTCCATTTTATTTTGTCCAAGATTGTCTATGAGCCCCTGCTTGGCGTTACCAGTAGTATATGGGGTAATCACGACACGAAATCTGCTCTCGTTCGCTCAAAAGTTACATCATCCGAGAGCACATCTCCCATTCAAAAAATAAACTGAGCAAGGCGACACTGAAAAAAAACTAAATGCAAGTGGCATTTCACGGTAACATAAATTGCAAACAAAAAAGGGAATAAAGCTATTGGAAAAAAAAAAAGAAAAAGAAAGAAATCGCATGTAAGGAGGATTCGAACCTTCTACCACAGATTATCTACCCCATCCATCTATCCAACCAACCCACATTCTACGATTTAGACTTTGCATCCGTGCGCTAACCATACCGAATACGAAAACTTGTTGAATTTTAAGAACTGCATTTGCACTCCCTTAAATTTGTTGGCGATATTTACCTGATCTATCTTCTGATTTTTCCACGCTGAAAAATAGAGCATGATTTACGTTCACAAAAGTGTTGATGGGCACGATTTGCAGGCTATCAGCAACGAATTTTGTCGATTTTTCACGATTTTGTCGTCTGGCCAGAAAGGTGACAGAACAGATTGACTCTTTTTTCCATTGCTTGTTAACCGTGCTTAACCGCTGAAAAGCGTCTCAAAACAGACGTTAATCGTATAAAAAGTCTCGTGAATCGTGCCTTAAACGTTTTAATGTCATGTAAAACCATTCAAGTGCTCTACAAAGCTTTAAAAGCGCTACTTTAATGCTTGAGTCTTTTGCCATTGCTTCGTTTAATCTCAGCGATGCGACCCTACATAGACCCTATAGTTTTATCGATTAACTCCCCAGAAATGCTTTCAGAGTAAGATCAGTAGTGGGCTTGAGAACTCTAACTCTTACTTTTGTTTCCTCGGGTATTCTTTTTCTCGGTGGCAATTTTTTCGTCAATTCTACGTAGAGTTATACCCTTATTCTTGATCGTACTGGCAAATTTTCATTTAGGTTTGGCTTTTTTATACGCTCCGCTTCTCTTAAATTATCTTCCATGTAGTATCTCAACATAGCAACACTAGCGACGAGCGTGACTGCGTCAGAGGCCAGTGGTTTCGGATGATTAATGTGTTGACATATGACCTCTTAATTGACCAAATCTTGAATTTGTGACGTCATAGCCTCTACAGACAATCTTGGACAAATTAAATGGAACATTGAGACCACCCCTCCCCCCAAAATCAGTGATGGGAAAATGGCGCGTTTTGGTCTTCACGCACCTTCATCCTTGATTTGGGGGAGAGGGGGCATTTCTGTTCCATTTTATTTTGTCCAAGATTGTCTATGAGCCCCTGCTTGGCGTTACCAGTAGTATATGGGGTAATCACGACACGAAATCTGCTCTCGTTCGCTCAAAAGTTACATCATCCGAGAGCACATCTCCCATTCAAAAAATAAACTGAGCAAGGCGACACTGAAAAAAAACTAAATGCAAGTGGCATTTCACGGTAACATAAATTGCAAACAAAAAAGGGAATAAAGCTATTGGAAAAAAAAAAAGAAAAAGAAAGAAATCGCATGTAAGGAGGATTCGAACCTTCTACCACAGATTATCTACCCCATCCATCTATCCAACCAACCCACATTCTACGATTTAGACTTTGCATCCGTGCGCTAACCATACCGAATACGAAAACTTGTTGAATTTTAAGAACTGCATTTGCACTCCCTTAAATTTGTTGGCGATATTTACCTGATCTATCTTCTGATTTTTCCACGCTGAAAAATAGAGCATGATTTACGTTCACAAAAGTGTTGATGGGCACGATTTGCAGGCTATCAGCAACGAATTTTGTCGATTTTTCACGATTTTGTCGTCTGGCCAGAAAGGTGACAGAACAGATTGACTCTTTTTTCCATTGCTTGTTAACCGTGCTTAACCGCTGAAAAGCGTCTCAAAACAGACGTTAATCGTATAAAAAGTCTCGTGAATCGTGCCTTAAACGTTTTAATGTCATGTAAAACCATTCAAGTGCTCTACAAAGCTTTAAAAGCGCTACTTTAATGCTTGAGTCTTTTGCCATTGCTTCGTTTAATCTCAGCGATGCGACCCTACATAGACCCTATAGTTTTATCGATTAACTCCCCAGAAATGCTTTCAGAGTAAGATCAGTAGTGGGCTTGAGAACTCTAACTCTTACTTTTGTTTCCTCGGGTATTCTTTTTCTCGGTGGCAATTTTTTCGTCAATTCTACGTAGAGTTATACCCTTATTCTTGATCGTACTGGCAAATTTTCATTTAGGTTTGGCTTTTTTATACGCTCCGCTTCTCTTAAATTATCTTCCATGTAGTATCTCAACATAGCAACACTAGCGACGAGCGTGACTGCGTCAGAGGCCAGTGGTTTCGGATGATTAATGTGTTGACATATGACCTCTTAATTGACCAAATCTTGAATTTGTGACGTCATAGCCTCTACAGACAATCTTGGACAAATTAAATGGAACATTGAGACCACCCCTCCCCCCAAAATCAGTGATGGGAAAATGGCGCGTTTTGGTCTTCACGCACCTTCATCCTTGATTTGGGGGAGAGGGGGCATTTCTGTTCCATTTTATTTTGTCCAAGATTGTCTATGAGCCCCTGCTTGGCGTTACCAGTAGTATATGGGGTAATCACGACACGAAATCTGCTCTCGTTCGCTCAAAAGTTACATCATCCGAGAGCACATCTCCCATTCAAAAAATAAACTGAGCAAGGCGACACTGAAAAAAAACTAAATGCAAGTGGCATTTCACGGTAACATAAATTGCAAACAAAAAAGGGAATAAAGCTATTGGAAAAAAAAAAAGAAAAAGAAAGAAATCGCATGTAAGGAGGATTCGAACCTTCTACCACAGATTATCTACCCCATCCATCTATCCAACCAACCCACATTCTACGATTTAGACTTTGCATCCGTGCGCTAACCATACCGAATACGAAAACTTGTTGAATTTTAAGAACTGCATTTGCACTCCCTTAAATTTGTTGGCGATATTTACCTGATCTATCTTCTGATTTTTCCACGCTGAAAAATAGAGCATGATTTACGTTCACAAAAGTGTTGATGGGCACGATTTGCAGGCTATCAGCAACGAATTTTGTCGATTTTTCACGATTTTGTCGTCTGGCCAGAAAGGTGACAGAACAGATTGACTCTTTTTTCCATTGCTTGTTAACCGTGCTTAACCGCTGAAAAGCGTCTCAAAACAGACGTTAATCGTATAAAAAGTCTCGTGAATCGTGCCTTAAACGTTTTAATGTCATGTAAAACCATTCAAGTGCTCTACAAAGCTTTAAAAGCGCTACTTTAATGCTTGAGTCTTTTGCCATTGCTTCGTTTAATCTCAGCGATGCGACCCTACATAGACCCTATAGTTTTATCGATTAACTCCCCAGAAATGCTTTCAGAGTAAGATCAGTAGTGGGCTTGAGAACTCTAACTCTTACTTTTGTTTCCTCGGGTATTCTTTTTCTCGGTGGCAATTTTTTCGTCAATTCTACGTAGAGTTATACCCTTATTCTTGATCGTACTGGCAAATTTTCATTTAGGTTTGGCTTTTTTATACGCTCCGCTTCTCTTAAATTATCTTCCATGTAGTATCTCAACATAGCAACACTAGCGACGAGCGTGACTGCGTCAGAGGCCAGTGGTTTCGGATGATTAATGTGTTGACATATGACCTCTTAATTGACCAAATCTTGAATTTGTGACGTCATAGCCTCTACAGACAATCTTGGACAAATTAAATGGAACATTGAGACCACCCCTCCCCCCAAAATCAGTGATGGGAAAATGGCGCGTTTTGGTCTTCACGCACCTTCATCCTTGATTTGGGGGAGAGGGGGCATTTCTGTTCCATTTTATTTTGTCCAAGATTGTCTATGAGCCCCTGCTTGGCGTTACCAGTAGTATATGGGGTAATCACGACACGAAATCTGCTCTCGTTCGCTCAAAAGTTACATCATCCGAGAGCACATCTCCCATTCAAAAAATAAACTGAGCAAGGCGACACTGAAAAAAAACTAAATGCAAGTGGCATTTCACGGTAACATAAATTGCAAACAAAAAAGGGAATAAAGCTATTGGAAAAAAAAAAAGAAAAAGAAAGAAATCGCATGTAAGGAGGATTCGAACCTTCTACCACAGATTATCTACCCCATCCATCTATCCAACCAACCCACATTCTACGATTTAGACTTTGCATCCGT
>OX421457.1:3349084-3361584 GCA_949126865.1 Montipora capitata | reverse complement strand
TTCCGTTTGTAGCAGCCTCCTTCACCAGCTTCATTGTGCTGCTAATGCAGAGTGGACATTTATCATCACCAGAATTTGACTTAAGCAGTCCACAGTAGCAGTGCGAGACATTTTTCTCTGCTACCCTCTTGGGAATGTAGGAGTCACAAGCTTTCTTCTTTTCTGCGCGGTAGGTAATGCTGTAGGGATCTAATTCTCGAAGCCACACCATAGAGATATATTCATGCCTAAAAACCATCCACCACCTCTGGTTTTTGTTAACGTTACAAGTGTTTTGTACATAAGCCGCAAGTTTAATATGTTTGGCTTCTCTGCCCTGCATGGAATTTAATCCAAGTCCAAACCCACTCTCCTTAAATAGTTGTTGGGTGCTGTAGGGGATTGCATATCCAATTGTCCATGTTGTGGGGTTGATGCCATCAAGAAAAAGGGCGTGAGTATTGAAATACAGTTGGCACTTGCTTTCAAGCTCCACCAACTGTTCTCTACTAATTTCCACCCTTGAAAACAGTGACCCACTGTCTCGTAGTTGTAAAGCTGAAAATGCTAGAGCATGCAATTTTACTTTGATTGAACTTGAAATGTTGGCAATGCCTAAGAGGACTTCAATTAGGAGCCCAAAGTTCCAACAAAATCTCTTGGACTCCAAACCTGTAAAGCGATAACTGTATTGAAGCCCTTTCTTTCGCTTCTCAGAAAACCAACGGCAAAAATTTTTGTACAGACGTCCACACTTCATGCGTTCTTTTACACAATTAAGGAACGTAACTATAGGGCAGGAAGTTGGCAAATCTGATAAAACTACTGCAGCCTTCAATTGATTAGAATTTGTGTACTGCATGGCGACAGTCAAGCAATTGGTAAACCACTGTTGCCAACCATTGTTAATGCTGTGCAATGGATCAGGCTTTATCAAGTTAACAAATTTTCCAAGGGGTGGTATAAACTCCTGCCTGGAAAGGTAATGTAAAGTAAATGTAAGATTTAGAGTAGACCAAAAAAATAAAATAAAAATCAAACTACTTCTAAAAATTTTAAATAAGAGCAAAATTAATAGATCAATTTCGATATATTAAAATTCAGTCCTAAACAAAAGGCATCATCTCGAGGCTCTGGGGAATAAACTCATACAAATCCTTATATTTATTCCCCAGAGCCTCGAGATGATGCCTTTTGTTTCGGACTGAATTTTAATATATCGAAAATTGGTCTATTGAACAGCATAAAAACATACTCTACCTGGATTTGTTTTGTGCTATGAATTTTGTAACTTCACTCCTCTGCTTCTTGTCAGGATCTTTTAGGCGCTTTTTAAATTTTTGAACCTTTTTTGCCACTTCTAATCTCTTTTCATAACTCCATGGCTGCCAGGTTGCATCCGAACCTCCTATAGAGCCAAACATTGTGTGCTTGTTGCTTTGTGAGACATTTGCAAATGGGGAAAAATATGTTGCAGCATTGTTCAACTCTCCTGAGAAAGAGGAGGCCCACTTCATGTCTGAAGGAATTAATTTCATGGCAAATCTTACTTGATACCCCTTCTCAGTGGTCAACCATTTGTTTTCCACTTCTTCCATTTCTTTTGTAAGTTGTTGTGTGTAGGCTTTCATCAAAGGGTGGTCCTCCTCACAGTTGGCTCCCAGCAGGAGGTGATTTTCATTGCAACTCTGGATGCGACTTAACAGGTTTAGGATACTGACTAAGTAGGCTGCAAGGATGATTATAAGAACATAACAGATCACGATCAGTACAGCAGAAGTGGTCACTACCACAGCTATGTTATGCCCCCAAGTGATATAAAGAAGTACTAAATATAAGAATATTAACATTGTTCATATGGGCCCTTACTTACACAATGAAATGCATGTGAAAGATTGTTCACAGTATCCTGAGGTACAACTAAGCTCTAAAAGATATACTGATAATTCAAAAGTTTCGTGCAGCGATTTTACATAAACTGGCCATTCATGTTATTCTAAACTAACTAAACAAGCTTACCAGTGGCGCAATCATCTTTACCAAATGGTGCACCATCTGCCCCTATAGCAACCCAGAATAGTCCCTCTACACCATGAAACCAATGAAGCATGGGGATTTGTTTATGAAGATCCATATACAGATCAGCAAGTTTCAGGAGATATGATTTAAGTGGTCTGTAAACGCCAGGAACACATTCTGTAGATAGCTCTGTGGCTAGTGTTTGTAAATCTCTCACTTCTCCAACATCAATAGTTTTCAAAAAGGACATCAGAGTTTTATAGGGTAAAATTTTGGGCACTTCAACCCCTGGAAGAATTTCTGCTTTCTGATTTTTTCTCTTTTTCCCCCCTGACTCATTCAAGACATCAGAACTATTTCTTATACTGGTATATTTTCTCTTTCCAAGCAGCCCACTTTCATAAAGTACTCGCATGCTTCTAATTTTGTTTGCTTGGCTCTTTTCATATTCTTTGATCTTGCTGTTCACAATGCTTGGAACAAGTGAATCCATGCATTTCTTAGAATTGGATATATACTCTCTCATCTCTCCAGTTTCTGCCGAGGTAATCAAAGTTGTCCAAAGGCCATCTTTTATTGATTTTGCTTGTTCTTTCTCAGAAGTGTAAACATGACTGCCACAGTGGATTGCTTTAACAGCCTCAACAGTTTTCTGTTTTCGTCGCCTGAACTGGCTTGCTGACAAACTTAGTGTTTCACTATCAGCTGAATTGATTTTACTGATCACAGATGGCCTCCTTGACATTTTTCCTGGCATACTTGGGTGTTCACACTGATCTGTACTGTTCTCTATTTCTGTGAGCTTTAAAAAAAACATTTCCAAACTAACTCACTAACATAACTGTCTAAACATAATAATTATTACTACTACCTAAAAATACAGTCCTTGTGATCTCACTAATACCACTCAAGTATACACCTAATCTGGACGGTGCAAATTGCTGGAGTTGTGACCCTGTAAACCAGTATTAGGGTTAACTGGGTTAGACCTACACCTACAGCTGTACATGCATGTACACCTGCAAAGTACTCCATCTGCATAGTAATTCCACGAAGCACATTAAATGCATTATACAGAAATAAATTCTGAAATTTAATTGACAATAATATTGTGGAAAAGTGGCTTTATTTTAGTTTTTAGTTGAAAAGCTCAGATACTGCTAAGATATCCTTCCACTACAAATTTATTGATATAATATAGAAATTATGCAATTAAATACCTCTTACCTTTCTTTTCCTTCTCACTATTTTCTTTGTTTGAGCATTCAGCATTTTGGTGAGCTCTTCCAACTCCCCTTCCTTCTCAACAAGACCATTTCTAAGGGCCTCAACAGCCCTGGATTGCTCGGCCTCTGCATTTTGTATGGCTATCTTTTTGGCATGTTGGTAAGCACCAATATTAAATCGACGTTTTCTTGTCACTCCTTGCGGTATGCTGAAATACCATTGATTTATTTTTTTCATTCAATGCTATTTGGGATGTAAAATCAAACTTTCTAACAGAGGAAGAATCGAACTAAAATCCTATCATTTTTGTTTTTTCTCGTAAACTACATAAAGCCCAAAAAATCAAGTTAAAAACTCACCTTTCGATGCCCACTTCAACCGGTAAATTGTCTTGGTTCGCCACTCCAAGCATGCTTCTATGAAGGACGCTTCAAGAATAACCCTGGCAGTTTACACATCAAAATAAAGCTTGTCTTCTCTAGAAAACGAATTTGCCCGCCATTTCTCTCTTCGAGGTACCCAGTCTTCACACGGCGAGGTTTTTCTCGGGTCATCTGCAGGGGATTTCGAATAAATTCAGACCAGAGGCCTTTGCGCGCATTTTAGCCGCCATATTGGATTTTTTTTTTGGACACTCTGATGACCGATTTGAGGGGTGGTTTGGCCCCGGCGTGATCCTGACTGGCCAGTGCCTTACTTATAAAGAATGACGAGGAGACTAATTTTTGTTCATTTTATTTTATTTCCCGTCAATATAAACGTGTTTAGGAAGAAAAAAAAATGCGAGGAAGTAATGTTTGTTTCGTTTGGTAACGACGCGTTGAAGTTTTAATTTTGGCGCGTGACAAAGCAATGTGTGATAATGATTTCATTATCGTATCTTTTAAGATAATTGTGCATAACGAATGGTACTGCAGGGCACAAAGCTTTTTAGAGTGAAGAGTGCCTAAAGTATGTTTGCTATTTTTTGGGATTCATTTTAAGTTGTGTGAAGTTCTTTATATTTATTAGTGTGCAATTGATAATTCAACTTCAAAGGTCTTGATGTTGTGTTCAGGTTATGAAACAGGGTGTAAAAAAAAAGGAAGTGACCGCTTCGGCAAAGAGGCCACACTGTTGCCAGGCAAAATGCACGTACTAGAAAACACAATTAATTTTGCCGACGCACTTCATTGCTAAATTATAAAGGGGTTTCAGCATCTTTAACGGATACTTCAGTGCGTATACCGGCTGACCTCTTTAGCAATTTAATTCACATCCGGACAGACTGGAAAATGTTCCTAATTTGGAATTAATCCATCTGGGTTAATTAAGTAAGAAGGTGAAAGAACTATTATGACAAGTGCTTCTAGTACGTGATGTTGTGCAAACGGTGTACTCTTCGTAATGGAAACCTTAGTGTATATTTTAAGGCTGTAACTTTAAAGTGAGGTCAACTGTAATTGTGGAAACTCTAGGTACAGTACTGCATTAATCCTACGTACGTTATCAGGTTTAGGGTTTTGTTCAAACAGGTACATTAATTATAATAATTAATATTTCTTGGCGAAGTCCTTTATTATACTTTCAAGAAGTTTGTTAGGCGAGAAGTCATGTACTGTCCAAAAAGTTAGGTACAGCAATCCTGGTCCACCAATCACTGCGATTGGTCTTAAATGAGTTTGTTCGATGCCTAGCAGCACTGCAATTAGTCGTCAGCGTCAGTCACGACGGTTTGGTGTAGCAGTAGGTACACCTTCGGAGTTGGTGTAAAGCGTTTCTTTTCTAGTTGAAGTTATTGCATTCTAAGCGGCTTCGATTCCTCTGACCAATCACTGTGCATTACCTGGACCCGGAGCGCGAGTAAGTAAGCCACTCTTTTGATTTGAAGATGCACTTTTGAGAAACCACTCACTAGAGAACAAACAGTACACTTTAAGAAGAAAACTATTTTAGTAGAAGACCCATTAAAGCAAGTGAGAAAGTCCATTAAGTCATTGTCTCTGAGTTCCTGCGACGGATTTAAGCAGAAGGTAGACGGAGTACGAGTTAATGCCCCGTGTTACCAAAAAACGTCCCTTTTTACAAAGGTGAGCGTACATTGGTTATTAATAACTCAAGCGAATAAAGTTGGTCAAAAGATTTTAATTTCTACCACCTTTTATTATTGTAAGCAATCTTGATGTTTTCATTTTTTGCACAAAACATCAATATCGCTTACAATCCTCTATAATTCATTAGCCATTAAACAAACTCTTGTACTGTTGACGTCGCAAGAGTGTATTCGGTTTTTTCTTTTTATTTTTTTCCCCACAGCCTATAGTTTTGACAGTTTCATTGGTCGAAAACAGGTTATGTCCACATCAAAATGCACTTGTCAATCTTTGTCTTCATAGGGTTGTTGGAGTTGTTTTTGAACACGTCGTCTTGTCAGTTAAACGAGATGCTTCCGTGCAGCATACACTGGGTTGCCTGTGGTACGTGCTACAGAAAATCAGAAGGCACTGAATTGTGTGGTATTGAAATACAGCATTCCAGTCTCTGAAGAATAACAAATAAAAGAGAAGCGAGAAACATTGGCTTCTGGGCTGACATGTTGATAATTTTCAAGTTCCCTCACAACTTCTTGGCACCACAAGTGTGCCCTCTGAGCATCTGACAGCTTTGTAATACTAAACTTCACTGAAGTCAAGCCCTGTTGAGCGGGGTTAGTGTTAGGATGGGAGACCAAAACAATAAACCCATCATAAAAAACAGAAGCATCTGACCGAAAATACTATTAACGCTAACAAATGCGAACTCAGCAAGGTACAGATTTTGGCCCGGGTCGCACTAGTGTAAAAAGTTGTTTGTTTTACAAAAAAATCTGTCAACAGGTAGTTTTTTCCAGTGCGACCAATTTGTCAGACATTGTCAAAAATTAGCGGAATGTACCAAATGTTCAAAGATACCGGCACTTAAAATTGCCAAGCTCTGGACCTCACCAAAATGTCACAAAAAATCAAAAAAGCTATCAAACTGTCACTCATGACGCAAACAGCAAATGAAAAACGCGATAAAATCAAGTTTACTTGTAATTTGGCGCCCATCTTGTTGAGAAGGCTAAGAAGCCGATGGATCCCTCAAGGCCATATGCGAGTTTCAGTGCTCTTTATATGCCATTAAGAGCGATGACTCCAGATACAAGTAATTATTTTGGTCAGCAAGAAGTCTTTGAGTCAACCAACGTTTGCTCCGTTTGCAACGTTTGCTGATCTGACGCTCGTATTCCAACAACGCTAGCTGGATATTTAAGTTATGAAGTCTGTAAATACAGTGCAGATTGTACACATTTGCCATTCTAGCCTGCATGCAAGTTAAAAGCAATAAAAGTCCAACAAAAGCGAAAGCCGCATCTTGTCTTTAATATAGCGTGATATCGTGACACACTTCTAGCGGGAGTAGGGAAGTTTTATTTTGTACACATTGATGCGTGTATGACAGGAATGCAAATTGCGTGCGACCCTAAACATAACAAAATAAATTTTACCGGAAACAGATATTTGTCTGAAATTTTGTCACAACAAAAACAATTTTGTCCACTAGTGCGACCCGGGCCTTTGTTAGCTTGCTTTATGCAAAACAAATATTGATGAAAAAGCAAATAACTATTGATACACAGTTTCAGGGGGGCTAGTAGAAAGAGCAGAAGGAACTTTCCGGGACGGTCGATCGAGAATGAAATATTTACGACATGAAAACAACATTAATCTTGAACCGTGAATACATACGTGCCAACTCTCCCGGATTATCCGGGAGTCTCCCGGATACGGAACGAATCTCCCGGTCTCCCGTTTGGGTCATTAAATCTCCCGGATAAAAACGACTCTGAACCTTTTACAGACGTTTCTCCATTCTAGACTCAAATTGCATCCCCAAGTTTAAAAAAAACCGATTTTTTCAAACTCGTTTCATTGTTTCTTAATGAACTTGTTCATCTCTGAGTTTCAAACACACGTTAATAGAACTAAACAAAATGACTTCCTTTAGCTATCATAGCCATATAACCGATTGTTTGATTGGATCTCCGATTAACCAACAAAAATTCTTGACATAAGTACCCTGTTTTCCCGCAAATTCACAGTGGCGGCAGAATATTCTTGTATTCTGAAGGAGCTGCTGGGGAATGGGTGGGTGCGTTTAAGGGGGGGGGGGGGGGGAAGAGGAGGGGAGGGGGAGTGGGTAGGTTGATCGAGGGGGGAGGGGTGGGGAGATCGGCTGGAAAAAATCTCCAGATTTTAGATCTCCATAGGTTGGCATCTCTGTGAATATAGAATATAAAAAGTTACGATCAGCGACAAACATTTTGGGAGATTTTTGCTACGTTCAAGTAAATTGCAAAAGTGACATGGCCGGAATCCAGCGGGCGCCGTGATTAAGTTACCGCGGCATGTTTACTCGCCAAACATTGAAGCATCTGTGTCAAATGATGGCAAGATACTGGGTTTTTGTAAGTTTCTTTTTCTATCAAGTGTTATAAAGTTTGGCAATGAAATGAGCGAAGTCAAAACAAAGATCACAATCGCCCAACTCTTGTTTATGCAAAGTCAAAATTTACTTTCCAAGACGCGTACGACGTTATTTATCACCAGGTAATTCCATCATTTTGGAAATAGCAGCTACTTTATTATTCATCTGCGTCACAAGTTTTCACTGATTTTGGGGCTCATTTTGTTGAAACTCAAGCACGCTTCCAACAGGCCTGTTAACCCTTCCTGCTTACAGAGCAATACTAAAAAACTTCTCCCATATCACATTTCAACCTTAAGCTCGAAAATTCAATACACAACATGATATTATAATTCACAAAGGCAGAAAATGCCACAGAATCCTTTTCGTCTCGACGGGCGATAGATTGTTGTCGAAGTCCAGTACTCGTCGCTTTTGAGATTCCTGCCCAGTTTATCCAACTGACTTTCCATTATTGAGCTCCATAAGGGTATATTTTGTTTAAGGATCCACTAAAACGCCATTCGCGTTACATGACTTTCGACGCCATTGCAGGCTAAGTTAATGATTCTACTGTGTCCACCAGAGAAATCTACGCAGTTCCACTACCCTCTCGATCCTAAGAAAATACACGCAGAAGGCTCTATGCACAAAGACACCACTTACCAGGGGAGTGACAGGCAAGACTTTTACCGACACGGAAAAAAAACAAAAAAAAATTAAACAAACAAACTAAACGCAGACCTCGACTGGTTTGCCATAGGCAACCCAGTAAAAAGTAGTTTCAGTTGTATAGAAATCTGAAAGTTGAAAATTTGATTTCTGTTATGATGCAGATATAGTCCCAGCTAAACGATCGATCTCCGAAACGGAAACGATTTAACAGGTATAGGGTGCACTTCGTCACCCCAGATGTGATCTCATTTTCTTTTCTTCACAGTGGTGCAATTGAAATACCCGAAGACTGTCTATTTTAATAGTCCTTTCACCCATAACCAGGTCATGCTCATGCCAGGTCAGATCATGCTTGACTATCTCGCCAAGGCGTGATTTCACTTGTACGTCTTATTCAAAGCCTGATATCTCTCAGATAGTACTACAGTACGCGCGATTCAATTGGCGAATTAAGAACCGTATTCTACAGTACACCAGTTTCTTTTTGTTGCTTGATTCAAAGATCTGAAGATGTAACAAATATCTTGCTTACCTTGTTTTCTCGGGCGGTGCTGTAAGTTACGGCTTAATTCTTGCATTGTTTTCAGTTCCATTTGTCCTTGTGGGGGCTTTCAACTAGAGTAAAACAAGGCTGTAACCAACGGTTCCGTCGGCAAACTCGGATAGTTCTGCGACGGTCAAATTAGAAGAGATTACAATAAATACGGCCTTTAATATTGCACAAGGGAAGAAAGGCAGTTACTTTCAGTACTGCCCATGAACTCGGTGATTTAGAGGTAGCAAAAAAGACCGAATATGGTGGAAGTAAGAAATGCGACCTTGTGGAGAAGAAAGGAACATTCTTTTAGAAACGATCGAAAGCGAGATACACCATTTCGATAATTTCAGTCCAAGCGGGAGTACAGCGAGTCAATTGTCACCTCAACCTATCACTAGTTTAATGGCCTGGTTTCCACAATTCTCCACTTATGTCCAGGTTTGACCCTAATTAGATGCACGCCCAATTTTGACATCCAACACAAAGTGTCCTGGTCTAAGCATTTGCTACCTATTTTCAAAAATACGGTAAGGGTAAAGGTTAGCGTTATTTTTAGCTTTGGGTAAATGCAGCAGTTAATCTTCACCTAAAGAGCAGCATTTGGGGGACACTTTGTGACATAAATTGTCTGTATTCTGAGACACAAGTGATGTTGAAGTTGGCTAGAAGAGCAAGGGGACACTTCGTGACGCTTATTGAAATCCGTGTGCATCTAATTAGGGTCAAACCCGGACATACAATTCTCGTACAATCTCGACTCCAGAGCTCTTCTCTTGACTGAGGGCGGAGAGAAGAGCTCTGGGGAACCCTGAAACAAAGTGTCTTCTCATTGGTTTTTGTGAAGAACAATCAAAAGCGTCTCTAATTGGTGGATTCACGTTAGCACTAGGAGTGAGCAGGCGCAGTAAGATTCACATTTTTGGCTATAAGAACCCTACGGCGCATGTTCTTCTAAGTAGAGTTATCGTTTTTCCACACTGGACAGCTGAGTACATTAGAGGCATCGTTTAATTCCTGTGATGACATGCCCAGCTGTTTTTCATTCCAATTTTCAAAGAATACCGTTTTTGCATAGCAGTTTGTCATATTCCGGAATAATGCCTCTCGCAACCACAATCGGTCGTTGGTCAAATGACCGATGATATTTTCATTGTGTAACAGAAATGTTTCGAGGAAATTAAAAGCAGGGGCGGATCAAGCGAGAGGGTGAGATGACCTGTGGCTTTCTATTACAACTTGTATTCTGCAAAAAAAAAAAGAAAATGAAAAACTTCACCAGTCAGTTACGCCATTTCTCAGTGGTGCAGCCCGGGCCTTCCTAAGAAAAATCCTCGATCCGCCCCTGAAGAGACAAAATATGATTGCTTTAGACAATAGAAAGGCTCTTTATAGTTAGCCCAGGTCAGCACTTTCTGTCACTTTAGGCAGCGCAGTTACAATGCTTCAATTCAGTGCTTTCTCTCATTCGTTCGTCGTCAAAATAATTCCCTTTAGCGTGGGACGCAAGTGCAAACAAAGCTCACAGGCAACTGCAACTCAAGAAAAAGGAAGTAAACATGCACTTACGGTCACCCTGCTGTGAAAGCCTAATGTTCAACAAGCTGAACTTTATGGGGCACGTCACGGGGACAATTTCACCCCCAAATTGGTGTTGCACAGTTATAAGGTATCAGTTCACACGAGGGGACATGTCGCTGCAACATATCCCTGGCACATGTACCCGCAACATTTTCATGTGTGTGCACACGTTGTGATTTTGTCCCTGCTACACTTGCCTGCTTCATGTCACCCCAGTGTGCAGTAGAGAAGTTTTTTGTCGCTGCAACATGTCGCTGCAACATGTCCCCACCCTGCGAGCAGAGCCTCTTTTTGTCTTTTTCTTTACTGAGGAGGAGAAAAGTAGGCTCTGCCCGAATCGCGTCAATTCTTGGAAGCCGCCGCAGCCCGAGCTTCTGGACTAGTCAATCTTGGTTTCTCTCGTCAAACCGCTTTTTCCAGTGCGAGCGTCCGTTTAGTGACAAAACCGAGGGTTATAATTGAGCCCGCTGTACCATGAAAAACCAAAATGGCGGCGAGATCAGGCATACTAGGCTTGGGTTCGAGACTGTATCCTGGCAACATGCAGCGCATATTCAATAAAGATCTTACTCGATTCATGCAGAGCCTTTCTCGAGAACGCCAAAATCGAGCAAGCAAAAGAAAGGCTCTGCTTGCAGGGTGCATGTCGCCTCGTGTCTGCCCACTTTAATGCCCCACCTCGTCGCAATAAAGGTTTCCCTTACTCTATTTTTCTTATTTCAATGTGATTGTCAGTCATTTGCAAATAAGATAGGTCGTTTGTGGTCGGACTTCGAAAGGACAGCAAAAAACCCCCCCTGCAACTATTTAATTGCGGAGAACAAATAGCTAAATAATTTAAGTGCTAACAAGCAGACTGATATCTGCCTCCTTTCAGAACTGTATCCCCCTTGCTTCGGTCAATGCATGACTTTAAATAGGGAAGATATCTGTTTACAAACATTGCTTTTATTATTTAAATGTGCCAACCACAGGAACAGAAGATCCCTTGATGCTCTGGTTGGGACATTAATGAAAATTGGTGACGTCAACGATATCTTCCCTAACGGTATTTTGTATCGATCCGTGTTACAACTCTCTTAATGATCGAGTTTGAATAAACTCCTCGGTCTTCATTTTAACCTTTGCCGCTCCAGTTGTGCCATGGTTACTTTGAGATATGCGGAAGTTTAAATGAAATGCGTTTGTAAAAGCATAAACACATGCATAACGTGATTGTATGAAATAAATTGTCCTTGTTGAGGAATCCACGCCAATTGCTGACCTCACATCAATTAGCACCTTTTGGACTGAAAGTGGTAAAATTCTTATCAAAAAATAAATGCTAAACTTGTTAATATGAACAAGTAATTTAAGCCTGATTCTTTTTACTTGCTTCCTGTTGTTTTCTCTATAGATGGTTTTCACGTTACGTCATCGGCCACCATGTTATTGGACAAAAACAAAAGATTTCCCATTAGCTCCTTTTGTTCGTCCACCAGCAATTTGTAGCATTATTATATGTGTCCCTAGAGATTGGTGGCAAACCACCTTTTCTTTAAATCAAGGAAGAAAGTATGTCAGTAGTTTTTACGTCACGCGGTCACGCGGTCATTCAGTTGTAACTGACGCACGCACGCAAACAATCTACCGATGTTGCTTAGCCATTTAATTGTTTATTTGTGGCCGGATTGACTGTTGGTGCTCAGCCTGTTCCAACGAGTACATTGTAAGGTGATTAGACACTGTAGATATTTTTCCCTGCGTAATCTAGTTAACTGTTTGTTTATTGTTTGATCAAACTACAGCTATTATTTGCTGTTGTACGTCCGATGTCACATGTACAGTCGGAGGCCACAACCTTAAACTTCACGGAAATAAAGCATCAGAAGCTTTTCATAGCAATGGAACAATTAATGAACTCTTTGGATAACATTTGATCTCTATTTCTATTGAACTGCTTCGTTAATTTGCTCAGTGTTATCAATGAGTATGAAATTACATGGCCGTGTTCTTTATCATTTCCGCCATTTGTTAT
>OX421457.1:3314084-3341584 GCA_949126865.1 Montipora capitata | reverse complement strand
GTGACCAGTATCATCTTGTTTACGGCATACATCGTTGAGGTCAATTGACACCTGTCAAATCGAGGTATCCGCTGACCAGTGTCACTTGACCATATCGCGGGTTCAAGATCAGAGCTCACTGAGGTTGACCACCGTACTGGTTTTCGATTGGATCGCGAATTTTTAAAAGTGGTTTAATCGGATTTTCCTTCGTTCAGGTATGAAACTCGCACTTTTTATTCTAAACTGGAATTAAATAACAATTATCTGTATTCTTTTGGACAAAACAAATAGTTGATTTGTTTGTTTGTTTTGCTCTAAAATGCGAGCGAACAAGTGCTTTTGTAATTCGTTTGTCCATTTGTTTTTTGACTTACGTGCTTCGACAGTGACAAGACAATTTTTGCCTTTACGTTATAAACACGTAATCACAATGAGTTCCCGTAGATTTAGGGAGAAATATCAGAAGAGTTTGTTTAAAGCATCTAAAGGTAATTTGTTGGAGCGGATCGTGTAAGAAGTTTGTCCTCTCTTGGTTGCATTGCCGTATTTTGCCTATTCTTGTTCGAAGACAAGCTCTCGTGTCTCAATGAAATACATCAAAATGTGAATGACCTCTTGTGCAGAGATAAAGTGGAATAAAATGAAGTACATCAGTACAACTCTTTCTTGACCTGGAACTGACAAAGTTGGGGATTCTTATTCCCTGACTATTGACAGTTGACTCTGAAATGGATGTTTTTCTTTCCCATTAGCTCGCTGTGGGTGTGCTTGTTTTCTTTTAAAACTCATGCGATTCAAAGAAATTTCATTGGCAAACTGGTGAATTCCAAAGTAAATTTCATTCGAAAAACCGATATCACACTCATCGCTTCGTTCATGCGATATCGGTTTTTGGTATGAAATTTACCTTGGATTTCAAGCAAAGAAAACGATTTAATTAAGCAGTAACCGGAAACATCAAAACGCGGTCAATTCGAAATCCCTTTATTTTCACAACCCTACGGGCAATAAGAATAAATAATCAGGGAGCTCCGCTTTTAGGCTTATCTAAATCTATATATTAAAGCTTTTTGCTGAGGCAGATAAGATTGGAAATTTTGTTCCTGTACAGGTTATGTTACTGCTGAGTCTACAGCCCAGCTATGTTCCCTTTGTTGCATTGTTTTTGACGCATGCGCACGGTGTGCGTCCTGGTTAGAACTCGAGGCCACCGTGTTAAAACACGCAGTTTTACGCATTTTCGAACGATCGGTAACTTTTACGTTGTTTTTAATGTTTTGCTTCGTTTCAAATTGATTTTGCTGTATAAAGTTCTGTCAGTCATTAACCAAACCTCGTGTAATGCAAGTGTGAATAAGGTAAGAGTGCTGTTATGGCACGAGTGGGCTCACCGGCACGATCACAAATGAGTCTATTCTTAGAATACCCGTTCCCGCGAAAATCATTTGTCATGTCCCTGAAAAAACATGGCAGAAGCAGTCACGCTTGACATGGCTTCTTCTGATTGGTTTAAATTGGCGGATCTTTATTTGTTTTGCGCGCAAAATGTATCTAAAAAGAAATCCATTTGTGACTGTTCTGGGGCAAGACTGCAAAGTGATGGATCAACTCTGTTATCAAATTCACTCTTGTGAAATGGCAATATACAGTCTCACCACCCGCGACAGCTTATATTACCCCGGATCGTCGGAATGAAAAATATATTTTTTAAATTTTATTTTTATGGTTTCACGTCAACCACTAGATATCCACGCTTTAGAAAGTTGCTTGTCCTTGCGTTTGGAAACATTTTTTAGAGGAGCATGTTTATGGACAATTTTGTTATTTTTTTTGTTAAAGGAGGAGGAGCATGTTTATGGACATTTGCAGCACAGCCTCCTTAGTCGATTTGGGAGATATCTCTGATAAAGTATTATTTAAAGAATTTTGAATAATCACGGATTCTAATATTCTGCTAACGATAATTTAGAGAAACAGAGTGAATGAAGCAGAGTAGGCCTTTTGCAACAAACGATCACATGGTATAAAATCCGCCATGCTGGAGGGCAAGCTCATTATTATTCCCCCACTGGGACATTAAAACAAAGGCAAGTCAAGCTTGACTGGTTCAGGTCTCTTTGTTTTAATGTCCCAGTGGGGAAATAATAATGAGCTTGCCCTCCAGCACAGCGGATTTTGTACCCTGTGATCGTTTGTTGCAAAAGGCCTATTGAGAAAAGTGGTCTGACACGACATTGCAACTGGAGAGCCCGGGTAGGGATACTCGTCGTTTCTCTTAGGGGTTTAAGTTTCAGATTTTGGTCTCACTTCGGGTGTTCTGGGAAAAACGACATCCTTTAGGGTTGCGCAGGAAGAAATATAAAAGTGTATATTTACTTTAGGGGTCACAAGAAACGCATCGCGGCCATTTTTTCATTTTTCTAACAAATCCTGCCATTTTATAGGCTTCGAAAGTTGCGGAAATCCAAGCACCTTTTGTTCACGACCGAGTTAGAACGGGAGTGAGTCAGGTGCAAAGATTCATTTTAGCGAAAAAAATATTTTGGGCTTAGGGGCACTTTAAGGTAAAGATAAAACATATTCTTGGCGCTTGAGATTGAACTTAAATGAGCGCAAATTAATAAGATTCCTAATTACCTGTGGTGCTTTGTTCGATATGCTATTATGTATTGTCAATAACGTGTCTTGAATTCTTCGAGATTCCATGGAAGGTAGTCTTATCCTTTCCAAGAGATGCTGATAGGATGCATGTTTATCATTATAGACATTTCTCAACGCCCTTTCGTTGACTTTTTCAATTTTTGTGTTTGTTTTTCCGCAATGCTGCCAAACTTGGTGGCAGTAATAAGAATTTGGTAGTGTGAACGAACGATTCAGTCTATTAAGGGCTTTTATTTGGGCACTCACTTTGCGACAAATACTCGAGACATGATCGTCAAATTTTAGCTTACCGTCGAGTACAACCTCCAACCCCCCCCCCCCCCCACTTCCTTTGTAAGCTTTCTTTTAAGCAAACAACCTACGACAACTGACAGAAAAATCTGGTGAGTACCATCTGTTTGACGCGTGTGACCCCCCCCCCCCCCCACCCCTTTGAAAATTCCTGGACTTTTGCAGGTTTGACTTCATGCCATTTTGAATAAACCACGCAGTTGCGTTCCCAAGATCACTCTTTAGGTTGTCTTTAACAACAGCACGTACGTTCTTATTGGAACAATGGATATTTGTATCATCCATATAACTGATGATCCTGCATTGTGTTATTGTACACGCCAAATCACTTATAAAAATATTAAACAATTTAGGTCCCAAGACAGAGCCTTCAGGGACTCCTCTTAACACCGCTTCCCACGTCGAGGAGGCGGTACTGAGCGTCACTCTTTGATGGCGAGAAGAGAGATAGCTTCGCATTGAAGATAGCGCATGATCACTTAAGCCATAGAATTTAAGTCATGTGGTAGACAGTGAAAGTCCCTACTTAAATCAATGGCTATTTTTCCGATAATGTTATGACTTCCACTGTTCAGTAAGTGTAAGGAGTGCCGTCGGGCACCCATGATATTTTCTGTATTCAAACATAAAATTATGAACAATTTTCTCAAAATGAAGTGTCAAATGTTGATGAATAAGATGTTCAAAGATCCTGGACATAGCTGGAAGAACTCTAATTGTGAGTCCTTTTTATGGTGTGGTACGATGCCTCCTCGTTTCCAGGAGTCATGGACAGCTCTCCAAGTGATGATAGTATTAATTAGATGACTAAGAGGCCGTGTAATTGATGGAATAGACGCCTTGAGTGCACGTGGTGATATGTGATCATGACCAGTTGCTTTGTCTGCTTTCATTCTCTGTAGGAAACTCGTGATTAATTAAATTGAACTCGAACTGTTCATCTTGATTTCAGTTCCTTGAAATATTTGACAAGTGCGGTTGATTTTCAAAAGAAGTGTGCTGTTGGATGTCCAGGACGTCTGTCACATTTTTAAAATAACTATCCAGAATCTCTGCAACTTGATTCTGATCGTTTGATTATTTTATTGTTCTCTTTAAGCGTGATATATCCACTTGGTGCGCATCTCTTTGAATGCATCAGAGGACGAATTGAGTTCCAGAAATTTGTGACTAATGGCTTTAGGTATTTCTGGGGTGATAAATTTCGATCGAGGGAAGCCTTCCCACACTTTTCTGCATTTGATGGGGGCATGATCATCCAATACATTTTTGTATAACTCTTCCGATGCCCAGTAGATGTCATCTATATCATCAAATACGTAAGCCGCATGAAAAGCAGCGAGCTTCAGATCTTTGTGAAATTCCTCAGTCATCATTTAACTTTTTCAAACACCTTCATTTTATCAGACGGGCTTTCGGCTATTAAAAATTGTGTAAATTAGCATATGATCACGTAATGTAAAAGACACAGACTGAATTTTTTTTGCCGGCTACGTTCGTCCCGTCTTTACACTACACGGATTACACGAGAGACCCATAATTTGTCAGGACGATTTATACGTCTCTAGCATATAAACAGCCAATTGTGCCGTGACCAGCAGCCTCTTCCACTGAAAACGTGTTAGAAATTTCGATGGCTCATTAGAAGTTTCTGGATCAAAAAACACCCAGCAAACTGGTATCCAGACAAAGAACTGTAGTGAGATAGAGGCGAGCTACTTTTTTTGGCTAAGTTAGGTCCAATAGTGGATAAATTTAGAACCCTTAGATAAGTCTACTTTTTGCATTTTTTTTTTTTTTTAACCGAGAATATAATCTGTGGGCTTCAAATTCTGTTAAAACGCGACATAGGCCGAAAAATACAAATAAAGAAAAAATTAATAATAGTAATAACGAGATTTACGTCAATCCAAGAAAGTTGCCGAAACATGAATACATTACACTCATAATGACGTCAACCTGGTCTTTTTTATGTTGGCTATATACCGGCAGCATTTGATGACAGAGAGTTTTAGATGAGAAAGATAAAAATATGATGCCATCCTTTTCCTGTACAGCTTTTTTCTCAGTCCATAATATAATTTCTAGTTTTACTGTTTCCTTCATTATTGTATCACTTTAATTATTCGTCTTTAAATACTCTATTAAGCTTATTTATTTCAAGCACGTTTGAGAAGGGGAGTTTACTAGAGAGGGAAGGAGGCTTATTTGAGAGCGGGGCGGGGCGGGGGGGGGGGGGTTAATAGAGGATTTAAGGTATCCAAGTATTTTGTCATGTTACAAAATATATTCCTTTTTATTCTGTAACTTCTCCGTAAACCTAAATCAATTTTTTTCCAAGAATCTTACTAAAGAAGGATAGTTCGTTTCAAAATACCGGCTTAAGATACTTATTCCTTCATTGTTCAATTGATCTTGCTATTCTTAGCATTTGCTGTCAGGGCATTAAACTTCTTGTGTTTTCGTTCATTTAACCTCTAGGTGCAGCCCAGCTTGCTGAGAAAAGTTAACCTTCCCGATTCTGATTATCAAAAATGGTGGACAGAGCATTAAACGTTTTCGACCAGCATATGCGAGAACTTAGCGTTGCGAAAGAAGAAGGGAAAAGAAAAGAGGAGGGTATTGCTTGTTTCAATCTCGGCAACTACTTCCATGGCGTCGACGATTTTAAACAGGCCATAAGAAATTACACTGAAGCATTAACCATTTTTAAGGAAATAGGTTTCAGGACTGGGGAGGGAGAAGTTTATTGCAATCTCGGCATTGCTTATCAATGTCTGAGCAATTTTAAGCAAGCCATAGACTACTACACACAAGATCTTAGTATTGCGAAAGAAATAAGGAATAGGGCCGGGGAGGGAAGAGCCTATTGCAATCTCGGCAACGCTTATGAAAGTCTGGGAGATTTTAAGCAAGCCATAGAGTACCACACACAATACCTAAGTATTGCGAAAGAAGTAGGGGATAGGGCCGGAGAAGGAAAAGGCTATTGCAATCTCGGCAACGCTTTTAATTGTCTGGGAGATTTTAAGCGAGCCATAGAGTACCACACACAAGATCTGTGTATTGCAAAGGAAGTAGGTGATAGGGCCGGAGAAGGAAGAGCCTATTGCAATCTCGGCAACGCTTTTAATTATCTGGGAGATTTTAAGCAAGCCATAGAGTACCACAAAAAATATCTTAGTATTGCGAAAGACATAGGGGATAAGGCTGGAGAAGGAAAAGCCTTTTGCAATCTCGGTAACGCTCTTAATATTCTGGGGGATTGTAAGCAAGCCATAGAGTACCACAAACAATCTCTCAGTATTGCGAAGGAAGTAGGGGATAGGGCCGGAGAAGGAAGAGCCTATTGCAATCTCGGTAACTCTTTTAATAATCTCGGGGATTGTAAGCAAGCCTTAGAGTACCACAAACAATCTCTCAGTATTGCGAAACAAATAGGGGATAGGGCCGGGGAGGGAAGAGCCTACTGCAACCTCGGCAACGCTTTTAATCATCTGGGAGATTTTAAGCAAGCCAAAGAGTACCACAAACTATCTCTCAGTATTGCCAAAGAAGTAGGGGATAGAGCCGGAGAAGGAAAAGCCTATTGCAATCTCGGCAACGCTTTCAATCATCTGGGAGATTTTAAGGAAGCCATAGAGTACCACAAACAATCTCTCAGTATTGCGAAAAAAGTAGGGGATAGGGCTGGGGAGGGAAGAGCCTACGGCAATCTCGGCAACGCCTTTAATCATCTGGGAGACTTTAAGCAAGCAATAGAGTACCACAAGCAATCTCTCAGTATTGCGAAAGAAGTAGGGGATAGAGCCGGAGAAGGAAAAGCCTATTGCAATCTCGGCAACGCTTTTAATGATCTGGGAGATTTTAAGCAAGCCTTAGAGTACCACAAACAGTCTCTCAGTATTGCGAAAGAAATAGGGGATAGGGCCGGGGAAGGAAGAGCTTACTGCAATCTTGGCAACGCTTTTAATGGTCTGGGAGATTTTAAGCAAACCATAGAGTACCACAAACAATCTCTCAGTATTGCAAACGAAGTAGGGGATAGAGCCGGGGAAGGAAAAGACTATTGTAATCTCGGCAACGCTTTTAATGGTCTGGGAGATTTTAAGCAAGCCATAGAGTACCACAAACAATCTCTCAGTATTGCCAAAGAAATAGGGGATAGGGCCGGGGAAGGAAGAGCCTATGGGAATCTTGGTAACGCTTTGAATCATCTGGGAGATTTTAAGCAAGCCATAGAGTACCACAAGCAATCGCTCAGTATTGCAAAAAAAGTAGGGGATAGGGCCGGAGAAGGAAAAGCTCATGGCAATCTCGGTAACGCTTTTAATGGTCTGGGAGATTTTAAGCAAGCCATAGAGTACCACAAGCAATCGCTCAGTATTGCAAAAGAAGTAGGGGATAAGGCCGGAGAAGGAAAAGACTATTGCAATCTCGGCAACGCTTTTAATCATCTGGGAGATTTTAAGCGAGCCATAGAGTACCACAAAAACTCTCTCAGTATTGCGGAACAAGTAGGGGATAGGGCCGGAGAAGGAAAAGCCTATTGCAATCTTGGGAACGCTTTTTATAATCTGGGAGATTTTAAGGAAGCCATAGCGTACCAAACACAATATCTGAGCATTGCAAAAGAAGTAGGGGATAGGGACGGGGAGGGGAGAGCCTATTGTAATTTCGGCAACGCTTATCAAAGTCTGGGAGATTTTAAGCAAGCCATAGAATACTACAAACAATATCTCAGTATTGTGAAAAAAGTAGGGGATAGGGCTGGGGAGGGAAAAGCCTATAGCAATCTCGGCATCGCTTATAAACATTTGGGAGATTTTAAGCAAGCCATTAAGTACCACAAACAATGCCTTAGTATTGCGAAAGAAGTAGGAGATAGTGCCGGGGAGGGAGCAGCTTATGGCAATCTTGGGGATGATTATTACCATATTGGTGACCTTGAAAATGCACTTCACTTTAATGAACGATATCTTAACATTTCCAAGAAAACGGAGGATCCATTAGGTCAGGGAACCGCTTCTTATAGGCTTGGTCGTGTTCATGAATTTTCAGGCTCTTTGTGCAAAGCTCTTAATTACTATCGTTCAGGTATAAAACATTTTGATGAAACAAGACGTCTTCTTCAGTCAGAAGATGCATGGAAAATAAGCTTTCGTGAGACAAAGCGGTTTGCGTACACCGCTCTATGGACAGCACTGTTGAAAAATGGAGAGGTTGAAGAGGCTTTGTATGCTGCTGAGCAAGGACGAGCGCAGGCCTTGGCAGACATTTTGAAGATGCGATACGGCGTTGATGAAGAAGCGGCCTCGGCAGTTATGATGAAGGAAACTGTCTCGGCTGTAGTAAAAGATCTACCTTCACAAACAGTTTTAACAGCACTTGACGGGAACACGATCAGTTTCTGGGTCCTAACAAAAGGAAGAGGAATAAAGTTTCGGCAAAAGGAAATCAAAACTGGAAGTGCCGACTCATTGATGGAAAGTACTTTGAAACAGATCATGGGTGGGACTGTTGAGGAAATCTTGCAGTCGTTGGGCTTCTCAGCGAACTCTTTGCAGACATTGTATGATGTCTTACTGAGTCCTATCGCAGATTTGCTTCAGGGTGATGACTTAGTCTTTGTTCCTGATGGACCATTTTCCTTGGCTCCTTATTCTGCACTGAGTGACTCTGTCAGGATCCGTACTGTTCCCTCGCTGACCGCTTTAAAAGTCATCGCTAGTGCACCTGACGACTTAAGCAGTAAGAGTGAAGCGCTGCTTGTGGGCGATCCGTGCTTGGAGGAAGTCACCTACGGCACTGGTGAACCCATGTTTGAACAGTTGCCATGCGCAAAAAAAGAGGTAGAGATGATTGGAGACCTTCTGCACACCTCGCCTCTTACTGATAGAAATGCAACGAAAGCTGAGGTGCTGAAAAGAATGAAGTCAGTTGCTTTAATCCACATTGCTGCACATGGAGATAAAAAATTTGGAGAAATTGTTTTGGCCCCAAATCCCGAACGCACATCCCAGAAGCTCGAAAAGGAAGATTACATGTTAACAATGAGCGATGTTTACGCAGTTCGCCTTCAGGCAAGACTGGTCGTGCTGAGTTGTTGTCAAAGTGGACAGGGAGAGGTGAATTCTGAGGGTGTTTTGGGAATAGCAAGGGCTTTCCTGTGTGCTGGTGCCCGGTCTGTTCTGGTGTCACTCTGGCCAATTGATGACAAGGCGACCTTGATGTTCATGGAAAGTTTCTATCAACACTTGGCTGATAGAAAAAGTGCAAGTTTAGCCCTTCACTATGCTATGAAATCTCTTCGAGAGAAGAAAGTACTCTTCTGGAGAAAGTACTCCGCCATAAAATACTGGGCGCCATTTGTGCTAATTGGTGATGACGTCACTTTTGAATTTGGGCTGCACGAGCACGTAAAAGGTAAAAGGTGAAAACCTACGAAAGTAGACTGAATTATCTAGAAATTAACTAATCTTCTGATTACTTTCATAAATGCAAACAATTACTAGGGACTAGAATCAAGCAAAGTGTTTTTGAGATTTGGCCACGGAGGGACCGGACCGAGGCAAGATATATAAAAATTGGGTGGTTTCTTAGAGTTAGAACTTTATAAGCTTAAAGGTTACGAGGTAAATGTTGCACAATCTCTTAATTTGCTTTCATTTAATGTTTAAAGACTGCAAACATTTTTCTTAGGGAAGCGGCCAGATTTATGTACGCGATTTCTTGGGGAAAACGTCCAGAAGGTTAAAAACTAGGAAATAAAACTGTTGCTTTTTAAGTTTTTCTTTCCACCGTCTTCAAATATTCAGTACGAACTAGTTAGGAGAGAACAAACAATGCCCAGATTAACGAATGAACAATATGTAGGAACAAAGAGAGGGCGAGGAGAGAGAACGCATCCACCATACATGGGCCAGATCCAATAATATTTTTTTTACAATTTAATCTTAGCCCGTGGTCATGGTGCTGGGCTAATTTTTACGGGCTTTATGTCACACAAAATGATGTAATTTCTTGACACCCAAAATGCGCAAAATGTAGAATGAAACATTGCGATAATAAATCACTTAAAACCGTTGAACAACAAAAAAGAAATACAACAATAGGAAAGACAAGCATGGTTGGACGCAAATGGACAAGATTGACGGGTAATCTTGAAAAAGTCGGCCGGGCGTTTTTCAAGTTTATAGCATATCGCCTGGATAAAGTTCGTTTTTGCTCAGAATCATCTTGTTTTTGATGTAACGATAATTTTATCAGTAAAAGGATTTCATAGTACCATTTTCGAATTTTAAACTCGTGATTATCTAAACGCCCGAAAATAACCTGACATAGCCCCTTTAAGGAAGACACCTGATTGGTTATCATTGGCTGCGCCATCATGGGAACGAGTCCAAAATAACTTTCACAGCATGGCGCTAAGCTTAAAATTATTATGAGGGATGGGGATGTGTTCTCTCCCTTTATCCTCTCTCGGTAGGAACCCCTGAAGTAACACGTGCGATGTAATGAACTGTCATAGGTAAGTACGAGAGGATAAAGTCATAGTTTATTTATCTTGTAAATAAATGTATGAAACTTATAATGTCGTCTCGAAAAGAACACCCTGACTCGCCAGTGCTTTACTTATAGAGAATGACGAGGAGACGAATTACTTTGTTCATTTTATTTTATTGGCCATCAATATAAAGGTGTTAAAAAAAAGTGCGAGCAAGTAATGTTTGTTTCGTTTGGTAACGGCGCGTTGAAGTTGTACTTTTGGCGGGTGGCAAAGCAAAGTGTGGTAATGATTTAATTATCGGATCTTTTAAGATATTTGTGCTTAACGAATGGGGCTTCAGGGCACAAAGCTTTTTAGAGTGAAGCGTGTCTGAAGTATGTTTGCAATTTTTGCATTCATTTTAAGCAGTGTGGAGTTCTTTATATTTATTAGTGTGCAATTAATAATTCAGCCTCAAAGAACTTCACGTTGAATGTGTTCAGGTTATGAAACAGTGTGTGAAGAAACGGATGTGACCACTTCTGCAAAGAGGCCACACTGTTGCCAGGCAAAATGCACGTACCAGAAAACAAAATCAATTTTGCTAACGCCCTTCATTGCTAATTATAAAGCGCCTTCATCATCTCTCGCGGAAACTTCAATATAAAGGCTGACCTCTTTAGCAATTTAATTCATATCTGGACAGACAAGTATATACTTCTTATTTGAAATTAATCCATCTGGGTAAATTAACTAAGAAGCTGAAAGGAGTATTATAACAGTTGCTTCTAGTACGTGATGTCATGCAAACGGTGTACTCTTCGTCATGGAACCTTTGGTGTTTTTTTTTTGTTTTTTTTTTTTAAAGGCTGTAACTTTAAAGTGAGGTCAACTGTTTTTGTGGAAACTCTAGGTACAGTACTGCGTTAATCCTACGTTGACGTTATCAAGTTTAGGGCTTTGTTCAACCAGGTACATTAATTAATTTTGTTAATCCCTCGTTTACTTCGGTTGGCGAAGTACTTCATTATACAGTAAGTTTACTAGTCTACAAGTCATGTGCTGTCCAGAAAGTTAGGTACAACGATCCTGGTCCACCAATCACTGCGATTGGTCTTAAATGAGTTTGTTCGATGCCTTGCAGCTCTACAATTAGTCGTCAGCATTAGCCAAGACGGTTTGGGGCAGCAGTAGGTACACCTTCGAAGATGGTGTAGAGCATCTCTTTTCTAGTTGACGTTATTGCATTCTAAGCGGCCTTAATTCCTCTGACCAATCACTGTGCATTACCTGGACCCGGAGCGCGAATACGTAAGCCACTCGTTTGATTTCAAGATCATGCACTTTTGAGAAACTACTCACTAGAGAACAGTACACTTTAAGAAGAAAACTTTGTAAGTAGAAGACTCATTAAAGCAAGTGAGAAAGTCCAGTAAGTTATTATCTCTGAGCTCGTTCGATTTATGCAGAAGGTAGAGGGAGCACGAGTTAATCCCCGGTGTTACCAAATTGCAGCGAAAAAAGTTGGTCAAAATAGTTTAATTTCTACCACTTTATTATTGTAAGCAATCTTAATGTTTTGTGCAAAAAGTGAATTTTTGCGCAAAACATCAAGATTGCTTCCAATCCTCTATGATTTCCTTAGTTATTAAACAAACTACTGTACCGTGGACGTCGCAAGAGTGTATTTGGCTTTTTTTTTTTCGACAGCCTGTAGTTTTGACAGTTTCATTGGTCGAATCTCTGTCTTCATAGGGTTGTCGGAGTTGTTTTTGACCACGTTGTCTTTTCAGTTAAAAAAAGTAGTTTCAGTTGTATAAAAATCTGAAAGTTGAAAATTTGATTTCTGTTATGATGCAGATAGTCCTAGCTAAACGGTCGATCTCCAAAACGGCATTGATTTAACAAAGTGCATTTCGTCATCCCAGATGTGATCTCATTTTCTTTTCTTCACAGGGGTGCAATTGGAATACCCAAAGACTGTCTAATTTAAAAGTACTCATCCATAACAAGGAAAAACGACCATAGCTGACTATCACTCCAAGGCGTGCTTTAACTTGTACGTCTTATTCAAAGCCGTATCATATCTCTCGGATGTTACTGCAGTGCGCGTGATTCAATTGCCCAATTCAGAGCCGTATTCTACAGTACACCAGTTTCTTTTTGTTGCTTGATTCAAAGATCTGAAGATGTAACAAATATCTTGCTTACCTTGTTTTTTCGGGCGGTGCTGTAAGTTACGGCTTCTTGCATTGTTTTCAGTTCCATTTGTCCTTGTGGCGACTTTGAACTAGAGAAAACCATGGCTGAAACCAATGATTCCGCCTTCAAACTCGGATAGTAAGAGCTCTGCACCGGTCAAATTGGAAGAGATTACAATAAATACAGCCATTAATATTGCACAAGGGAAGAAAAGCAGTTACTTTCAGTACTGCCCATGAACTCGGTGATTTAGAGGTAGCAAAAAAGACCGAATATGGTGGAAGTAAGAAATGCGACCTTGTGGCGAAGAAAGAAACATTTTTTTAGAAACGATTGAAAGCGAGAATACACCATTTCAGTCCAAGCGGGAGTACAGCGAGTCAATTGCCACCTCAATCTACCAGTACTTTATATGATGGCCTGGTTTCCACCATTATCCTATCGCTCAATGGCAGAGCTTTCGAACTAGTAATCAGAAGGTCATAGGTTCGACCAGTGCAAAGGAGAACTCCGATTTCTTTCCGAGCATTCCCGAATCAATTGTCACCTCAACCTAGCTTAATGGTCTGGTTTCCACGTGTCTCCTGTCGCTCAGTGGTAGAGCTTCCAAACTTGTAATCGGAAGGGAGGTCGTGCCTTCGACTCCTGCAAAGGATACGCTCGGAATTTTTCCAAGTATCCACGAGTGGCTAACGAAGAAAGCATCCCTCTACACTTGTATTAGGAAACTTTGTATGCTTCATAAAATAAATCAAGGACATTGCCTAGCTTATTTTAATAATGACTTTGAATATATAAGTAATACCCATAATTATAACACGAGATCTGTTTCCAATAACGATATAACAACACTAGCCTGTAAAAGAACTCTGGCCTTAGAACGTTTCATTCAAGCGCTTGCCGTTTGTGGAACACTCATGATGCCAAACTTAGGTCACTCTCCCATACTAATTTTAAAAACTTTACCGTAGCAGGAATTCCTTTATTGATCATTTTAAGATTTGTAAAACCTTTTAGTGTTATTAGTAGTTTATTAATCAATATTGTAATACTAGTAGTTCGTTATGTAAATTTAGTTGGTGGATCAAACGGGTAATTAAATAATTGATATATTTTAGAGCGGTTTTCAATCGAGTGTCGAAAGAAATTAGCGAATTGCTTTGGTCTTGCATTTACTTCGCTCAGTGATTGGTTCAAAGTTCTCGTGCCATTTTTTCAACCAATCAGAAGTGAAACCAAAACCAATTGTGGCTCGCGTATGCACATTTTCCCGCGCTTTGTGTCGGCTACGTGTAATTACTTCGAGTTTTGATTGGTTTACTGGATTGTCTCCGTCCTTTTTGATTGGCCAAAGTGATTACTTTGGTTTTGGTTTTAAGACACTCATTTGAAAACCGCTCTATTACTTTAATTGTAGGAAGGCCATTATGAAAACTACTGGGTGATCAGTAATCAATGTGCTTCACCTATTATTATTATTACATGGTATTTGCTTAGCTACGAGCGAAAGGACAAAAGATCTGAATCATACTCGAAGGCAGGATTCAAACCAACGACCTCCATAACTGCTATTAAAAAAAAAAACGCACCTTAAGGTCCTTCAAGAACTTCTGGGGCCTTAGCATTTCATTCCCAAGATGGAAACGTTGTGGGGTAGGGATGAGAATTTGGTATTATACTCTTCTAAGCTGATAATAATCTTCATTCTCAATACCTGTCTCACTGATATTTCATTGAAAATTGTAAGGCGAATTTACATACTGATCACCACTGGCATTCAAAGGGTTAAGGAGGTACGAGGGTGTAAAGTGCAAGTTGCAGGTCATTGTTTTACCATAACTGAAACAACCCAAACCTTTACAAAAATGCTTAACTTAGGGTGTTTAACACAAGTGTTAAATCAAGTTCTATTGATCAGTGTCCCCATAGGGATTCAAATCACTAGTGAGTTTACACTAGAGTACGGTCAACACTAGTGTTACACTGTGTTTCTCTCGAGTGAGACCGCAACCATTATCTAATGCATAGTGTTTTGTTTCAGCTGCGGTAAAACAAAAACCCGCAGTTTACACCCTCCATAAGGACGTGTCCTTGTAGCTCAATCAGTAAAGCATATACCGGTGTTACGGAAATCGCAGTTAGCCCATCATCTTTCCCATGTGCACATTACACCTTAAAACAGCTAAAGTTGCAAAAGAACAAAAAACAACACAGAGCATTGATGGAACATTTGTTTTGAAATAGTATTTTTTACTTGAAAAACTATTAACCTACAACAAAGCGAAGGACCATATAAAACAAAGAAAATTTAACATGTAATTTCTGCAGCAGAGGGATGACGTGACCATTGATTCGTTTGCTTCCTTATCGCGTCTGTCAGCAGGGATATTTAAATACGTCCAAAAGCAATTTCTCCAATTTGAGTGGAATTATCCAAGGGTCGTTTATGATATCCACCATAAGGTTCCTCCCAACAGCGCGCCCCTGGGGAGAACACATCACTCGGTGCCAGATCTTTAGCAACAATCCCTTTGTATCACTGTTGGTGCTGTGAAAAAGATTGATGACCAGAATTACTCGATTTTGCGCATTATTGAAGTCCTGGATGAAAGGAGCTTGGTCCCCTGTGTGCAATATTCTTGGTGGCAGTGCAACTTGAAAGTCAGCGGTATTGTTGTGGTTGGTTTGGTAATGCGTCGCGGCAATAAACTCTACCAATAGTGCCCAGCCCTCTCCGAATTTCCTCTCGGGTATGGACAGCAGTTTCGTCTCTTCGGTGAATAGAGGAAGGGCTGCGTTGAAATGACAGCAAAAGGTGATACACACATGAACGGCAGATGACATCTTAAAGTGCGCTAATTAATACCGACTGCAATGACGTCGATGAACAATTTCATTTCAAAATACTAGTATCATAACTTAATAGGAGTTTTTATGGTACCTTACCGCTGCCATGTTGTTGCACGGGAACTTTAGAGACTAATTGCAAACCACCCATTACCCAACAACTCATGATAATAAATTTTGTAACGACTTTACGGAAATTAAACTGGTTTTAACGTTCACCCAGCTTTTTCTATTTTTTTCTATTTTTTTTTTTTTAATTCTAAGTCACATACACTGCTAACCTAGTCCTCATTTGCAAACGACAAATTTAACAGTGGAAATTGTTTTAAACTGGACCGTACTATGATGAAAAAATCACGTCATTTTTTTTCTTCAGATTTTGCAAGTGTGTTTGCTTAACCCCTGCCTGACAAAATTTTGAGCTTGGATTTTTATCCAAAGGCTATTTACGCCAGTACTCGCGTTCAAAACTGACCGACTGGACCTCAGAGGGTTGGATCTAGGGAAAAGTGACGTCATTCACTCAATAGCTTAAAATTTCAGTGTGTAAACACGAGTTTAAAAATCTGAAAGCCCGAAACTCCCGTGCTGCATATTAATTCAGTCGGGTACAAACGCATTGCATTCTTAGACTAGTGAGTCTTTAACGTCATTTTATCCTCGATCCAGCTCTCTCAACATTTTAATGTTAGTAATGGCGGACAATTAAATAGCAAAATTCCAGTTAATTAAAATAAACAGGTGGCTTTTTTTTTTTTACTAAGGATTAAAACTTAGTTCGTTTAGTGTTTAGTTAACATAGTTTTGAAATCCAAAGAAAAAGAGATTTGATTTCTTAATCATAGTACCACTTTAAATGTGTTCCAAATGGCAACAACCGTTTACGAAACGGAAATCGGAAGAGAATCGTAGAGAGGGAATAAACTTCATTTCACGAGTCCTCGTCAGAACATAGACCCTAAATTTGATCACGTTTGTAAAAATTTTCAAAAGTAATTTCAGAAATGCAAAATTTCAGGAATTCAATGAATCCGAATTTTAAGTTACATCAGGAGCCATTACTCGCAGTTTCCATACGTATTGTACCCTTAGTCAACGCTTTCCCGTATCTTTCTATTTTTAGAACTACTATATTTTGACGTATGTGGCGTACATACGGGAAGTGGTTCACATACGTATGTGACGTAATAAATGGGTGACCATAGGTGTGTTATGATTGGCTATGACTGAGGCCCCCCCCCCCCCCCCCCCCTGGGATCTGGTGCTCCTAAAAATAGCACGGTACCGGAAAGGGTTGACTCAGGGTGGTTAATATGGAAGATGGAGGCTCCGGGTAATGGGCTACTTGTTACATAGACCTAATGAGTACCTGAGAGTAAATTTTCAATTTTCTCTCTGAACTTTTACAATGTTCATACCAAATTCTGGATTGTAAGTTTTGCTTTTGCTTAAAGCACAGTTTAACATATCCGCATGCGCTTTGCGCATGTTTAGCTAATGAGGCCAGTTTCTTAAGAGACTGTGGAGTTGCGTCAGTGGTTGAACATGAATGAAGCTCGGATCTTTGGTTGTATCAAGTGACTTGATGACTTCTATGGGAAGATTAATAATCTGAAATCTCTTTTCGCAAAAACTACAGCTCGAAACCTCGTTTTTTCAAGTTTCTATGGTGTTTAGTTTACTCCAAATTATTCAGGCTAGGCTTGAGACATATCTTTCAGTGCTAAATTCATTAAAATTATTTCAAGTATATTGCAATTGCCTTTAAAATATCCCCTCTTATTATTTAACAATGTTTTCCCCTCTTAGCATTTAACAATGTTTTTGACAAGTATCATGTATTTTAAACTACTGTAACTAGTTTTCTATTTATCACAAACTCATGATTAATGACCAGCCAGATGCACATTTAGCGTATAATTAGCGTATAATTTGCGAACTTTTAGGACAGTTTTCTTCCATGATTGTAAAGAGCTTTAGGATATTTTTCATAGCTTAAGCGCAACATAAATTAATTGAATTATTATTTTAATTATTATAGAGCGAGTTTTAATCGAGTGGTGTAAAACCAAAGCCAAAGTAATTACTTTATTCAATCAAAAAGGACAGAGACAATCCATCAAACCAATCAAAACTAGAAGTAATTGCACGTAGCCGACACAAAGCGCGGGAAAATGTGCACGCGCGAGCCACGATTGGTTTTGGTTTATTTTCTGATTGGTTAAAAAGGTGGCGCGAGAACTTTGAACCAATCAATGAAGGAAGACACTCAATTGAAAACCGCTCTTATAATTATTATTGTTATTAATTATTACTATCAACACAGTTCACACAACCGAATTCGCCCTTGTCACACGGCGGCCATATTGTCCCGGGAGACCAAAAAAGCTTTGTTTTACCACGCCAAGCCTCGCAGTGGAAATCATGGGGGTGGGGCTTGGCGTGGTAAAACAAAGCTTTTTTGGTCTCCCGGGACAATATGGCCGCCATGTGATAAGGGCGAATTTACGAAATTTGGAGATTTCCTCACGAAGGAATCGTGATTAATTGACTCACCATTTTGAAGAGACGTGGTATGCGCTTTCCACATCGAAGAGACAATGAAATCACGATCGTCACAATTTAAAGGTGACTTCGAAGCCATGACTCGTTTAAAGAATTGTGACCAGTGTTGAATCACATCAGAATGTCTTGTCAAGCACTCTCCAATACTAGTGCAAAATTTCTCTTTGATCCTTTCGCTTACATTTCTCGGTTTGGCGATATGAATTGGATACTTCAGTGGAGTAAACACTCCAGCCTCTAAGGCTCCCAAAAATGGCAGAACAGAGAGGTAATAATTCATATCGGCCCACCAGCTATTCGTTGAAACACAGTCCGGGCATACAGACGTGCTGTGGAGACGACCCGACGACATCTGCCACCCGAACTGGAGCGGCAAACCCCAGAGGAGATTCCCGGTATTGTTATATCCCCAGGAATTGAAGTAGCGTTGTGTGTGAATCAACATCAGCTTGAAGATTCCTATTCTTTGCAGATATACCCAGGGATCGATGATGGTCTTAGTCTTGTTATTTATCTCTCCTCGTGGGAATTCTTCAAACGAATCTGGAGCCTCTTGCCAGCCCGGGGGATACTGCCCTCGGGTTTGGGCTGATCTGGTTAATGCATGGGTCGATAACTGTCTTATTACAATGCAGGTAAGCAGGAATGCAACTTTGATATGAATCATGCTTCCCGGTGATGTGATAACGTTCTAATTGCGATTGTCGGCTTTGAGAACTGAAATAAAAACCATAGCAATTTAAAAAGAAAAACATACAGTATTTTTAGCATCTATTTCCATCAGCCCACGTACAGCTGAGCAAAGAAACTGATTTGTTATGCTTTGCGACTCAAATACGTTTTCCTATTGGAGATTCGCACGTGTTCAGGTTGTGCACCTTGAAACCGCGGCAAATTTGTGTGCTATCCCGTGTCAAGAAAGAAACTTTTTCTACTCTTATGGCAGCTAAATGCTTTCAAACAAGAACTGATGGCACTCGTATATAATCTGTTCTAGTTCTCGACTCTCAACCTTCCCCAGACAAAGTTTTATTAGGGTTAGAGTTAGGCTGACCTAACCCTATCAAAACTCATCTTTTTGTGCCTGTCATTAAGTGCTTATTACCCTCATTTCCCCACCAACAAAATTTGCCGCCAACCAACTCGCCTTCACAATGTTCATCAGTCGAGGTCCGACAAGGGTCACTCGTCAATAATGGCGAATTGATCAGTGGTGAAATGACTGGTGCTCAAGCAAATTGACCAAATTCTTTCTTAATGAACGATCTTTTCGGTGAAGATACCCAGTTTAATTAGTTAGAAAGTAGCACATCAGTGAATTTGTACTGTCAACGAATAGTTAAATTTCTGCTTTCCTTTACACATGCCGTAAGTCCTCCATCAATCGCACCAGGATCCCCCCGGCTTCCGGTGGCGTATTTGTTGCAAGCATGTTTGATGGAGAGTGGGGGGGGGGGGGGGGGGGGTGCTTTTTAGAATGATAGAAAGTGGTAGGTTTATTCAGAAGGGAGATTATTTCAGTGAGCAAAACGCATTACGGATAGCAAAAGAACTTGTGGTTCCAGGACGCTATACCGCAATCTCAAAAAAACAGATGGTATCAGTTCTCCATGAAGGAAGAATGTAAAGTGGGAAAGTTCAAGCAAATGAAGATGGAGGTCACGCACAGGCGAATATCAGAAACAAATCCAAACAGCAACAGCACTTGAATTAACCATACCGGATCAGGGGCCCGTTTCCCGAAGGTCCCGAATCTTTACGGGCCTTGAGTGAGGCTCCAGCACTTGGCTAAGTAGCCTGACTTCTGGCTGTTATACACAATTGTGGTCTCATTCACACAGAAGCCCTTCAAGCTAATCCTGCCAAGCCGACCACATGCTGGAAAGGTCAGACCACAACACTGGGAACACTGTCCCCTACTCTTTTCGAATAGTGTGTAGGATCTTTAACGTCCCACAGAGTTAATGAACAAGGGTTGTGAGGCGGGACCTCCGGCTTATCGTCCTTATCCGAGAAGACTAGAGAGTCTAACCATTTGCAGATGTAATTACAAAGGCAGCACTTTCTCCTCAGTTGTTTAAAGACCCTGAGTGTTGGTCCGGCCGGAGTTGAACTCACGACCTCCCGCGTGACAGCCTGGTGCTCAACCAACTGAGCCACCGGTGCGCGGTCAATATATTCATTTTCGGGTGTCACAATTCCCTTTGTATCTCAAGTAAAGAGCGGATTTAAGGCATCAAACTTCACAGTCCTGTTTCTTTTAGTTACCTTGAAAACATGTTAAAAGATCGGCTTTCCAAAACAAGCAGTTGGCAGTTTCACAAATGGCTTTTTGGGCCCGAAATGTTTTCGTGACTTTCGAGAAACGGGCACCAGTCCCTATAAAGTGTTCCAGTCGTGATTAATTACTAAACCAGTTAATCATTTATTAATTGGTTTGTTAAGAATTAGGGGGTAGATGAGGGGGTTTAGTAACTTTCTTCCTCTGAAAGGGGGACTTATTTGAGAAGGGGGTGGAAAGCCGGTGGGGAAAAAAAATTCTGGGATTAGAGCTCAACTGACTCACACGAGGCGTCAAGTCCGGGAAATCGAGCCCATGGCACATTGGTGGAACTGGCCCAGTTCATTGAGACCAATGAGGTTGACATATAATTCAGTTGCCTTTTAGGCTCATGACAGGAGACCATGGTCTTGCCGATGGCAGACAAATCAAGAGTACTCAATACCGGATATCCGGTCGACTGGTGTACAAGATAGGATAAACTATTAGCCATGAATAAATTGATGATTTCAGCTGTGTTGGGTCTCAGCTGTGTTGGGTACGTTATAGAGCGAAACATATTACCGTCAACAGTTATGCAAATGAAAAACGCCACTTTAAAATATAATTTCTGCGCTGATGATATTTCCTATTCTTCGATCTTGCATGATGACGGTATGTAATATGGTCGCAAAATCCTGTATCTTTATTGGAAAAAAAACGGTTTTGAGATGAAGAAGGAACGATTCAATGCTGAATGTCCACTTTCTCTTTCAACCTTTGGTTCAGAGGGTATTTTTTGTAAAGTAAGGAAAAGAAGTGTTCTAAAATGCGCGAGGCTCGTATGGCACGACCATGCAAATACAGTACTCATTTAACCAACAATACTGCTGCACGCAACGTCCATACTTTCCGAGTCTGAACTTGCCTGTACGCACGTAGTACCTTTTCCATCCACAAAAATATGTTTCTTTGTGTCCTTACAGCGAGCAAAGATTTGAGAGAAAGAAATCAACGCTTAACAAGGAAGCAAATGGGAAACAGAGACTGAGAAGGGTTGGAGAATATCAGGAAAAATTGAGCATAACTTTTTGCTTAGTGCAGAGATTCTTGCCTACTGACAAAATATGACAAAGCGGTTCAGAGTTAGTAATACGAACGGAAATCCTCCCTTCTCCCGTATCAACACCTTCACCCCCCCCCCCCCCCCCGGCTATTATCCCAGACTAATACAAAATTATTATAAGAAGATCTTTTGTGCTTTGTTTTAAGTCAGTTTGTTTGCGTGCACAGTCACTCTGTGTGGCATCGTGGTTGAATCGACGTCCACTCTGAAGAGATCGCTCATTTCAAGTAAGTTTTTTTATGATTTTTCCAGTGTTAATTTAACTCTGTTTTGTATTTGCTTTTGTTTTGTCGTTCAAGCCGTAAAAGTACTTCAACCTGATAGCAAATGTTGTGTTTTTGTCATTTCTTTCACAGAAAAAATAACAATTAGTTAACTTTCTTTGCATTTGACAAAATCGGTCTTCCGATCGCTCATAATTCCTTTGATTTTGTGGGTATTGTTCCAGTTGTTTCGTGTAATGACCTTTTTAAAAAAAATAAATCAGCAATATTAATAACTGCCTGACTGTTCAACTGAAGAATGCTCATCAATTGCTCTAGTAATTCTGTGAACACGGGCAATCAATGGCAAACTGAATATGCGCGCCAAATATTTTAACTTTTCGTCAAAAGATTCTCCTTCGGCTTTGCAAGTTTTTACACCAAAATTTCCAGAAGATTATTGCGATGCTGATCGTGAATCGCTGTTGCTGTATTTTTCAAGTTAAGAACGGAGTTCTCTTATGTCTAACTTTCAGCTATCAAGTCGAATGATTCGCGTGCATCGCCGTGCAGAAGGTGCTTAATTGCTCGTGAAAAATAATGTAGACTGATCACATTATAGGTCACGATATGAAAATTTGATTCGCTGGACGTTTGGAATATTCTTTAGATCAGTAAAATATACTCCTAGCCTGGAGCAGAAAGGTTTAGCGATTATTTCATAGGAAGAAATGATGAAATCTCTCGTGCAAATTAATTTGTGTTTGACGGTGACGGCATAAAAGACATTCACGATGTATTCACACCTTTTCACGGAGATATAGCAACGCAGGCTTTTTGGCAAACAGTAAATGAACGTCAGGTTGAAATTTGCATGATATCTGTTATCTTCAGAACTGATTGATTTGGAGCGAATCTTCGAAAGTGAGGTTAGGACAGGACCATATTCTCTTGCTTGTCTGACAAGCAACCGGCATCTTACAGGTTTGGTAAATCTCTCTAATACGTGGCTTGTATTTCGCCAAGAGAAAGCTCTAATTGGTTCCTAATGCAAGCACGAAGACATGAATTACTCACCTTGAGAAAAAAACTGAAGGACCAAGGTTTTAAAAGTTGATTTTACATGTATCAGTAATTTTTCCCGAATTATTTTATGATGTATAAAAGACGAACCATTTGAGAATCACGAGCTTTTAAGCCTCTCTTGCTCTTTGAGTTGGAATTGACTATTTCGACGTCTATGGTTTTGAGTCCAAATGCCTCATTTTTTGCCGTCAAATACGAAAAACTTGAAGTTAAGGGAAAGATACTATGATAAATAAGTTTTGATTCAGTTTTTATTTGACATTCACCCTTTAAGATAAAGCACTTGCATGACCGTTCATGAGATACAAAATAAAAGCCATCAACCTATTTGAAAAAGTGACCCTGTGACCTTAAAATAACAGTGATAAGCTTTCTGTTAAGCGGATTGAGGTGTCTATTGATTTAATTCCGGAGATGAACGTAAAGTTTTGTCGCCGGCGAGTGGAAAACCGGCACTACACGAAGGGATATCTCTAGAGGGTTCGTCGTCTGGAACAACCTTAACTCGCACATAACATAAGCGATTTTGCGATTTTGACATAGCGGTGGAAGTTGCTACATATCTTTCAGCACCAAAGCGCGAGTCCTTACACTTCATCGATTGATCAAGTAGCATTTTTCATTTCCGCGAACGCCCTTTGGATATCATGGCTATTTCTACGAGTTTACATGAGACAAAGCTTTAGTCCAAGGCTAGACCTTGTACCGTAAATATCGCGTTGCATCATTAATATTTTCCTGCTTAGAAGGACTTTTTACTTGAAAAGCGAATTTGACTGATGTAAATTTGTTTTTGTATTGGCGAAAACCTAAAAATCGGTTTTTAATCAAGAATGAATTATTAGCTCACTTGAAAAACGTCGAACATGCACGAAATGTTGAACCTGCGCGGTTCCAAGCAGTTACAAAATAATGCGATCATGATTTCAGCACTTAATATTAAACAATTTTCTTTGGGACTCCATATTTCACACAAAGTTTAGTGGGTTTGTTTCCAGCTGTTACCTGTGTAATTTTCTTACCACCAAATGGCTCAGAATTCGTGACCACTTTGGGATCATGATACTGGAAACAAATTGCCTTAGCATTAATAAAAATACTTAATGCGGGAAAGCAAGCAAACCAATTTGTCACAAGCCCATGTCGAGAGCTAATTCCTCGGATAAGCTTCGAAGGTTTGCTTTGCCTCCAAGAGCTATGATTTGCTTGTGCTAACGGGCGTGCAGAACTTGCCTTTACGCCGGGTCCGGCACAAGGCTGAAAGAGGATCAGGATTTTGGAGAATCGCTTTCATAAATTCGCCGGATATGGTAACAGGCCATGCAAGCAACCATGTGCCCTGAGCTCAGTGCATCATCGCCACATTAACTTTCAAATTGTTGCTCTCACGAAGAACAGAAATAGATATCGCAAAGACAGCTCATCTGAGGCCCTGTGGCCTAATTTCAATCTATCCGAGCATGACTAGCATGCGACAACCAAACACCCTCCAGCTACTTGCGAGAGGTTGCCTGGCATGCAAGTTCAGAACTTGATTTTTATAAGAACTTTTTTGTGCAACATACCCAGATTGATTTATTTTGCTCAAGCTTGTGTGTGTTTGTGAGTAGGATATATAAAGATTTAAAAAAATATACATATAATGTAGAAACTCAAATACACAAATACTTAGGACCTTTTTCATTACTGACAATGTTCTTTTCTTGTAGCAAGGTACACTGAAGAACTAATCAGTTTGTGATCGAACCTGGTTTTCCACACAACTTTAAGAACCGTGTTTCGAAATAGAAAAAAATGGAGTCGTAGAAATGAAAAAAGAGTTTTGTTCCCTATAAATCCAGTAGGAGAGAGTCGCACTTTCGTCAAAAGGATCTCTAAATATCATCCACAAAGTAAATTTCATCATGATATTATTTTTTGCTTCTCGACGTTGGCTCCAAACTATTCATTGGGATCGATTAATCAAGATCTCCAGTGCATATATTTTAGTCCTGATGAACAAACGAGCCTGCATTGATATTATTCATGCGATCAATTATGGCATCTGGTTTTCCATTTGCATTCATTTTGAGTAAATTGCATTTTCATCTTAATGGTCCATAAAGGGTGTTGCGAAGTTATCATCTAGTGCAAATTTCATTACAATCTTGCAGCGAAAAGGTCATTAATGTCACTTAAACTGACACGGTCGTTCACTCGTGATTTTTATACTGCCCCAAAAATTAGAATACTTTGTTTTTCTTTAAATCTAGCTTTAAAAATAATGAATGATGGAGATGTATTTGTGTCAAAGTTTCGTGGGATGAACAGCGCGAGTCTCCGTGATCCTGGGACAGTGGACGGCGTCATGTGGCTTTCACTGATCTCGCCAAGACAAACAACATTAGGGGCGACTGTTTCCGCGGGTATAATCACACTGATGCTGATTGCATCTGGAGCCCTTAAAGAACTATCTTTTAATTAAAATATGTAAGGCTAACTTAAAAAATAAATAAGTAAATAAACGGTTAATTTAACCTGTTGTGGTGTCAGTGGTCATCAAAGAGTTTTAGTGGAGATTTTAAAAATTTGTGGCTTGCAAAAATGAACGGATTATTTTACTTCCAATCTTCTTTGATCACCACAAGTGCAGAGTGAGCTTACCAGAAATAAAAGAACGGTCTTTCGGGGAATTTGGTTACAGTTGCTTGAGCGGATCGCTTCAGTTTCGCCATGTATTGTCAAGGATTATGCCGATGCGTTTTTGAAGTTCCGGAGTCGACCGGCCTGTGCTGTGTGAGGACAACAATAGTTAATGAATTAATCTTTGAATTTTTTTTTTTATACTGAAAGAGGAAGCTTAAACTAGTTTATTTTTTGCCAAATAATACAGGGCCGTGTCTGTTTTCTCCTCAGATATAAGCCAAGAAAATTGACAAGGAAGTGAAAATATTGCTGTAAATGTTGCCTGTTAAATACGGTCGACATGTCGTCCTTTAGTCTTTTTTATTTATTACAACTTCATTTTTGAAGATGATATTGAGCACGCTTCCTTCGTAGAATACACAATTTTAGCTCTCTAACATAGCCTTAAGGCCTGGACAAACGGGCGTTTGATTTTGTTGAACAGCGATTTTGAAACCGTTTGCTCCGGCATTTCAACAGTGTTGAAACATCAAATCGAAATTGAATCGCGATGTTAAATGAGTTTAAAAGCATTTTCAACAACGTTTCAACATCTCTTTGTTTTCGACAACGTTGAATGGAGTTGAAGATATTTGCCGCCCTCTCAATCTCGTCCCCAGAGTCCGGATCCTGGGGACGAGATTGCCCCCCTCTTTCAACATTAGGGAGCTTAAGCACGCGCGTTTTTGAGACGCGGACGGCAACCGGAAGTGAGTTGTTTAGTCTTTTAACTTGTCTTCACACAACCACATTTAGATCGCTAAGTATCTTTTCTCCATTAGAAATAATTAGTGTAAAAATCTGGGAGACACCACTGCCCTAGCCCGCGAAATGCTCTCTTCCGGTTGCCGTCCGCGTCTCAAACACGCGCGTGCTTAAGCTCCCTATTGTTGGGCAAGCGCGAGTGCACTAATCGGTATCTCAATGATGTATCCGTGCCCGTACCCATAGTAACAACAACGGCTGCAGTGTGGGAATGAATACAAGGCCTCTTTGTTGAATCAAATGTTGATGTGTTGAAACTGTTTGTCCATCCCAGCAGTCAACACGTTCAACATCGTTCAACAAAGCCATTTTGCCCGGACCGTTAAGGTTACCGAAAAACCAAGCGTTATTCGTGTATTTCGATTTTTCGCCTTTTTTTCACCAATATCACAACAATCATCGCAATTTAAAATAACTGCCTATGTTATTCATTAACAAACATCTGAGTAAAGAAACCGGTTGTAAACGTTGTAAACTACAAGCAAAAATACTTATTGGCATTTAAGTTAAGATGTCGACGTGTGAATTTTCAAAAGAGCAGAACACTGAGACAATTATTTGGCAACACCTGTCATTTATTTGTTCCGTATTGCTGCAGGCGATTCAAAACTGAATGGTGAAACAAAAATACTGGAAAGCTGAAATGCGCTCATTATTATAACAAAGCCCTCGAGATCATTGTGGTTGGTCTACCTTTAGCGAATCTTCTGGTGCTTAACATTCATACTAGACTTGGGTTCCACAGAGAAAAAGGTATGTTTGGGCTGCCTCGTCCTGCTACGAACGAATTGTACAACAATTGACAACTCATAGAGAGGAGAGTTATTTTGTCCTTCAGCAAAGAAATTCGGCGCTGATAAGAAGTAGATTGAATTTCGTATTTCACAAATGTTTTTTTTTTAACATCATCTGTAATATGAAAACCATCAAGAAAGGGGATAGAACATTTGTTTGCCTAAGGCCAGTAAACAACCTATACAAGAAAGCTTGCAGTTATGACAAGGAGAAGGCAAAACAACTGAGTAAGGGTTTGTAGTCGTTTCGCTAAACTTGGGATAAATACAAATCTGATATCCCCATCGATCTCATTTTTCTTGAGTGTTTCCTTATCCGCCCCTTCATAAAAACGTTCTTCGAGGAATCATTGTTATTCTACCTGTTCTCGCACTTTTTTTCAATTTTTCAATGTCACATTGTATTTTTGTCACCTGCCACGAAATGAGACGCAAGTTTTTTTAAATTCTTTCTCGATAGCGCGAGATGTTGCTAGGCAACCGAGGAACCAATCAAATAACAGGATTTTTTATCAGGTTTGACTGACTAAACCAGTTGATGAGTAAAATTGTCTGGTATTTAGAC
>OX421457.1:3304084-3309084 GCA_949126865.1 Montipora capitata | reverse complement strand
TTTTGATTGGTTATGTGCTGTCAGACGCGCGTTTTGATTGGCTGGTAGCAAATATGACCATGTATCAAGAAAATCTGTTTCAATCAAGAATTTTTCTTCATTTGTCTCCTTCATTTGTCGAATTATCTTTGGGAAATATTTTATAAAAGCAATAGAGGACTTTTTTCCGTGTTTCCATAGCCTCATCTAAACACTCGGGGAAGTTGGGAAAATTCTCGACAGTTGTGCAAACCCTCGACTGCGTCTCGGGTTTGCATAACTCCCTAGTGTTTAGATGAGGCTATGGAAACACGGAAAACGTCCTCTATTGCTTACCCTGCGAGCAGAGTCTCTTTCGATCTTCCTAGATAAGTCGGGAAGAGTAAAGTAGACTCTGCTCGCCGCCTCCACATTCTTTGATTTGCCGCTCATCCAAAGAATTGGATGCGTCAGTCCAGTTTCGACTTGTCAAACCTGTGTTTTTAATTTTTGCGCATGATCAATCGCCACGCGTCATCAATAGTTTGAAATTTACAACAGCGTGGCAATTTTAACTGATAAAATTCCCATGAGTTTTTCCTATGTTACAGAAACTAGTCTGACAGAAACCTATAAAATTTTCAGTAAAAAAAATGAAATGGCATTTTAAGAGTATGGACTATCTTGAGTTTCCAATGAAGTGATTCCTCGATTGTCGTGTGTTTGCCAGAGTTGTTGGAAAATATCCCGACTGTTTGTTTTCGTTTTGTGCTTTTGTGGCTACTGGTCACGCGTGACTGACACCGAATACTTATATATTTTTAACGCATGCAGAGTCTACTTTCCTCTTCCCGACTTATCTGGAAGATCGAAAGAGGCTCTGCTCGCAGGGTATCTATTGCTTAATTATTGGTTAAAAGAACCAAAATGCTCGTGCTGCACGTGGGGCACGCATTTTTGAACATTTCTCTCCTGTGCTCGTCAAAACTACTACGTGAAATGACCAAATTTAAGGTTTTGACGACAACGTGGACAAACTACAGTGAATCTTTCAGTCTCACTCATTACCTCAAGTCCCTCCGCACCAATCACGTTAAAGGACACTTCGCCCATATTGTATAATGTAAACAAGATGGAATATTTATGAAATACTTAGATAAGCTCAAAGTTGTATTTTGAAGTTTAAGAAACTACGGCGACGAAAACGTCACAAAGCAGGAACATTATTGGTCAAAAAAGAAGAAAAAGATATCGTTCTGCACGTGCGGCACGCACCTCCGTGCATTTATTCGCCGTACTCCACAAAACAACAACGCGAAATCACCAAATTTCAGGTTTTGACGACAACGTGAGCATAAAATTTATTTTCTAGGTTTACTTTAAAACCGTTCGTACCCATCCAGTTACAGGATATAGTTCGCCCGTATTGTACAACGTGAACAAGACGGTATAATCGTGGAATAATTCCAATAACGATAAGTTATATTTTGCTGACGGTGTCGTTGTCCTTGCTAAAACTCTCTATAAACGGATCGGGAACGGCGCGTGGAATTCGCATGAGTAAGACTTTAGGAGCCCTCACTCGCGTACTTTTGTCACTTTTAACATGCGCGAAAATCGAAAGAAAGATTTTTTTTTTTTTTTTTTTTTTAATTTCGTTTGCTCTCTACGATCACTAAGAGCCTGTAACACTTTTTTTTAACACGAAACAATTATTTCTAGCTTGTTAAAGTTTATGTGATTTACATAATTGGTGCGAGAATTTGGAATATGATTCCTCCTAAGCTACGTGACTTAAGGCTGGTTTTCACTCGCGACGGAGTTGGAGGTGTAATCAGAAGCGCAGAGCAGTACGATATGGTGAAAATCAAACTGTCGGAGTCGGAAGCAGAATACCATTTCCGCTTATGACTCCGTCGCTTACGATCCAGTGAAAACAGTGCACTGTCGGAGTCGGAAGCAGAAGCGGAAGAATTAACCAATAACAATGCTCGATTCCAAGCATTGCGATTGGTTGGTTCTTCCGCTTCTTCTTCTAATTCTTCCGACTCCGTCGAGCCTATGACTCCGTTTACGACTCCAATCTTTGATTTTCACTAGGTCATAAGCGCTCTTACTACTCCGACTCCATCGCTAGTGAAAACCAGCCTTTAAGTAATCCTCTTTTTAAACAGAAACTGCACAAACTCTTCTTCAAGGTTTTGGTGACTGATGAGGTTTATGTTGACATGAGCGCGGTTAATCCTTTACTTTCTTCATTTCTAGATTCGTATTAAATTGATTTACTTTTTTTTTTTACATTTTTATTTGTGACACAACAAAATACATTTATACAATTATAGATAAATTAAAACTAATGAAATTGATTTACCTTTTTTTTTGTAATAATTTGCGTTATTTTGTAGTAGTTTTTAATTTCTTGTTCAGCCTGTTCTATTACGTTTTATTGCTGCCCATCTAGCATAGCTATGCTAGTTGTGGGTAACAAATATTGTAAATTCGTCTTATTATAATAAAATGCTGTTGTTGGTGGTATAATTTAAAGTATTTTTATAGCTTGCTTTAGCATATCTTCACTGTTCCGGAATAAATTAGGAAAAAAAAACCGATTAACTTGAAACGAAGAAAGCCAGTCTTACTGAGAATGTTAAGGTAGGATGAGTTTTAGCCCCCTAATCTCGCCATGAACAGGTTCATCCATGAAAACCTTGCAGTTGTAAATTAGCAAAATAATTTAAAGGACTTAAAAAGCTGTAAAATTTTGGGCAGAGTTGTTCGTAGTTAGCACTTTTCCTGCTTTTAAGACAAAAAAGGGAAAAAAAACCACAGTCTTTTGCTTGTCATGGTATTTAAACCAGTCTTTAACCGGTTTATTCTTGGTTCAAACTACTATACAACGAATACAACGAATACAACAAACTATGACTGGCACAATAAATAGCGAACACTCCACAAACCAAATCCGACACCTTGGACCGTGGAACACCTTTCCACGCCAGTGTTCTTACCTATGCTAGACGCATTCAATATTCACGCAATGGTCTTAGATCTAATTCGGGCTCTGGTGGGCAAGTTCAAAAGGTAAGATCTTGATAAACGCGAACCTCCAGGTCAACTAAGAATGTCCATAGTCACTGGAAATTAACTACAGCACAACACTGCAGGGTCTATCAATAACCTGGCAATTTTCTTATATTTCTACTCGCCATTTCTTCTTCCTCCAGCTGTTTCTTGAATCTGTTTACCTTTTCTGCAAATTTTACAAAGGAGGCAAGCGAAGTTAAAAATTTGATCGCGAAAAGATTGCTTAGCAAAATGGTAGTATATAGGTTTTGCACGGCAGCCATGATGCATGGCAGGAACAATAGATTCTTTTTCCTATGCATGGGAACAAATGTTCTTTCTAATGCAAAACATTTTCATTGTTCCTGCCATGCAACATGGCTGCCGTGCAAAACCTCTTTTCGGGAAGCTTCGAAAATAAGCAACTGAGAAATGGTTCAGGTCAAGCCTTTGCGGTTTCAAGGATTATGAAGTTCTTCTCCATAAGATAAACAAACGAATTAGAAGAAGAAACTTGGACACTGCACGTGCAATGCGTGAATTGATTTGCACGTGCGCATGTTCGATTTGCATGCATTACTTGTCTTAGTCACGCTAACTTGGCAGAACTTGCAGTAATTTGGCACTAGTGTAGCCGCTCTCGTAACGCATAATGTGATTGGCTCGATACCCAAGCCGAAAACAAAGAATTAACGTAGCAGCTCTCGTAACCTGCTATTGTTTGGTATTGTAAACAGCCACTATTGTTTAGTCTTTTGTTTTTTTAGTTAGGGTATGGAGCCAATCACATTATACGTTACGAGAGCTGCTACGACCGTGATGTGAAAGGTATGGGTCTGTTCTCGATTTTACGTCACAAACTGCTTTGCATTCCTGCTGCCAAATAAATTATTGCAAAGCAGCTTGTTACGTAAAATCGAGAATAAACTCATGCCTCTCACAGCTAGGTCGTGGGGCAATCTACTGCTAGTTTTAAGTCTTGTCCGGCAGATAAAAAACGACATTTTGAGGTAAGAATGGTAAAAATGCTTGCTTTTGGTGGAGAGATTCCCTTGTTTTGCGTTCGCTGGGTTGACGAGTACGGGAGAACAAACCTCTGCCATAGGTCGAAATTCACTGTGTTGAGCATGCACGGCGGTTACTTAGCGACCGAATCCTTACGTCATAATTCATGTTGTGTGGGCTCACTTAACAACAGCGGAATTACTGTAAAGGAATGCGTGGGACACAGTGGGCTCAAGTCACAGTCAGCAAACATACCATGCATGGGGCATGCGGTTTGAAGAGCGCCGTTCAAGGTCGTGGACGGCGGCTCGATCAAAGTGAGTTTCGACCCATGGCAGAGGTGTCTCTTCTCCCGTTCTCGTCATCCCAGCGAACGCAAAACAAGACCTCAGGGAAGTGGAGAGATTTACATTGCAGATGAAAGATATTTGACTTTAGTTGCACTTTAAAGCAGTACTAAGGCAACCCCAACTTACTCGTATTAAATTTATAATCCGTGGCCTATACTTAAATCACGGAGGCATGAATGAATCACAATTGCAAACCTCGAAGCTGGGTGAATTTCTCGATCTTCTGAGCCAGTATTTCATCGAGTCGTCGTACGTACTCTGTGACAAAAGAACACACTAGAATTAAATCCAGAGAATCGTTGGGGCACATGATTCTAAAATGGGATAGCACAGTTGCAGTCAAATTTGACATTTTTGAAGCCGGGGAAAGGGTGTTGCCCCTGGGAGTGGAATCAGGGAGATTTGAATTGTAAGGTATTAAAACCGTGCAAACGGGCACAACCACTCCCAACATAGACCTCTTCCATAATGGCGGCCAAATAAAATATTGGGTCGTGTCGTACCCCATTGAATGGGCTTCAGGAATGGCCAAAACAACAATAGAACGAACAAAGATAATGGATTTAGCACAGAAAACAATAGGAGGTACGACACTATACAGCCAATGAAATATAGTGTTCAACA
>OX421457.1:3286584-3299084 GCA_949126865.1 Montipora capitata | reverse complement strand
GCGCTGGAGCGCTAATTGGGGACACTATAAACTGAAATAAACAATGAAAGTAAATCAAGTCAAATGTTGGCTTTTGAGGAGAGGGGAAAACAGGAGTACCCGGAGAAAACCTCTCGGTGCAGAGTAGAGAACCAACAAACTCAACCCACATAAATATGACGCCGAGTCCGGGAATCGAACCCGGGCCACATTGGTGGGAGGCGAGTGCTCTCACCACTGCGCCATCCCTGCACCCCAAAAACATAATGCTGCAGTTCAATTACCAATAACCACATTTTCGCGCCAGTTGTTGTTGTTTTTTTCCAAAATTGGACACGGTGTTTTCAAAATATCGCCAAAACGATATAATGTGTGTAGATCATCCTGCTAAAATTCGAAGTATATCTCGTTAGACGGCTGAGTACCAAAAATATTGCACGCATGATAGAGCGTCAAATTGCAATATCTTACCATGCAAGTTTTAGAATTTTCGCCGATGAACGAGTCTCGAAGGACCTGTTGGATAAATGTAAAGAAAATGTGAAGATGTAAGCAGCTCATTAAAAAGTAAGCTATCGATACAATTATCACTGGTTTCAAGAAAGGTATGTTTAATCAGTGTAGTTTCTGACCTGTGTGAGTTTACTTGCTCTGAAAGGTAGATGAGCTCCTTTTCTCCCTAAAGCTCTGATGCATTCCTGTAGATACAAAAAGAAAAGTTGGCTTGAGGTCAAGAAACCCGCTCCCTTAATCGGAGCATTCTCGTCTCGCCAAAGCCGTGAATCTGTGGTTCAGCAACCGAAAAAAAAAAACGAAGAGGCTTTAGCTGGTTCCAAACCCAGAAGACTTCAATCTCTTATATTCTTGGGTTTCACTCACGTGATCAACAGCCACGTTTTTCAACGAAAACAAAAGAAGAAGTTAACATAATAATAGCTTTCAATTCCCGGAGGATTGGATCGGCCCGCCATTTCATTGTTTGGGGACACCAACATGGCGGCCGTGACGTCATGAAGAATAGGTTGCGGTCAGCCTCAACGGCTCTTACTGACACACACTGAATGGGGATATCGGTGAGTTCAGCTCAGGCAATGTAGCTTGATTCTAGCATAGCTCATCAAGTGGAGTGCTAGATGTGTGGTTGGAGTAAGGCTGGCATGATGATAACGACGATGATGAGTTAGATTTCATCACTTATAGCAAATATGTTTCCGTCACACCTTTTCTTACTTCTAACATTTTTAAAGGAGACCTGAAGGCCAAAATCAGCAATTTGTCCAACATTGTTTTTGGAAAGCCTAACATATTAAATAAAGTTAAGTTTGTGGGGTTATTTCTTCTCGTTTTCTGTTTTTTGCGAGTTAAATTACATTCGAAGTTGGGCTTTTCCCGCTGTTTCTGCCTTTTCAGTGCGCGCTCAAAAACTAAATCAGGACCCTGCTGTGACGTATGATATGGGGAACAAAGATTTCGTAATCAAAAGAAACAAGTGCTGCTGTAGATATTTTCTTTGTTGTTTTGCTGTTTCTTCGCGGACTCAACATTCACGACAAACAGTCAAAAACACTGCTTATATATCGGGCGCTCTCGCATGTCTTCCCCATATCATACGTCATAACCTGCAAAAATGACCGCTGACTCCTCCATTCTGAGCCGCAATGCTGATGGCCCATAATCGGAATAAAGCCATTTTTTTAAATGGAAAAACGACGGATATGTCAAAAACATTGAAAACATTAAAGTGCCCCTGTGACCAAAAAATCAATTCATATTTTTGTTTGGATTTCAAAACTATGTTAACAAAACACTAAGTGACCCACGTTTTAAGCCTTGATTTCAAAAAGACATCTCTTTATTTTAACTGTAATTTTCCTATTTAATGGTCCGCCATTACTAACATTATGTTCTTGAGAGAGCTGGATCGAGGAGAAAATGACGTCAAAGGCTCACTAGTATAAGAATGCAATACGTGTGTACGCCGCAGAATTAGTATGCAGCACGGGGGTTTTGGGCTTTCAGACTTTTAAACTCACGCTTTGCATATATAATAAGCTGCGTTCACACGCTGAAATTTTAAGCTAGTGAGCCTCTGACGTCACTTTTCCCTGGATCCAACCGTCTGAGGTCCAATCAGTCAGTTTTGAACGTGAGTAATGGCGGACCGTGAAATCCAAAACTTACACTCAAAGTAAACGGCCTTTGGATAAAAATCAAAGGTCAAAATTTTGCCAGTCAGGTGTTAAGCAAACACACTTTCAAAATCTGAAGGAAAAAAGGAAGTGGTTTTTTTAATCACAGGGGCACTTTAAGTGTAACTAAAAAATGCTTAACTTTTTGCCATCAGTTCCCCTTTAACTGAAACTTTGACCACAGATATACCAACCACAGTATCACCAACCTTCAGCGCCAACAAACTCTTGTTGATCTCTGCACCCTCAAGACGCGTTACTCTGTCGGCTGTTGACGTGTCCGCTCCTCTTTCATTACCTGGGCACAAGAAATAAAAACGTGAATTACATTAAACTTCCTCCATCTTTTAAGCAAGCATTGCGAAAATTGTTTTTCCTTACCTGCTAAATCTATCAAAGAAAATTTGCCAAAAAGTTGACCTCCTCCACCATCCTTCCTGTAACCTCTGCAAACAGAGGTGAAGATAAAGAACTGTTGTGTAATGTGAAACAAAAGTATTGTTTTCAATCAGAGCAACTCAGCCAATTTGAGGTTAGTAATTTTTATACTTTCTTACTTAACACGTATGGGAAAAAATGGTGGAATTTCGATGCAAGTAGAGTTTTGAGATAGCTGTTGTGAGCGTTTCAATTGTAATACATTTTCGCTCAATGTTTGCCTAAGTCTTTGCTTGGTTTTCTATGTGAACAACGTCACCGTTACGTAGATTCAGGAACCGCGCCTTCAGAAATGAAGAAAACAATAAATTTACGTCGCAAACCTATCCTAAGAGTTTAACAGGTGCTCAAACAAAAAACGAGACAGGCAGACAGGTATTGAGAATGAAGATTATTATCAGCTTAATAAGAAGTGTGATCCTGATCTAACACTAAATTCTCGTGACTATCCAACAAAGAAATCTATGGAACTTGTAAGGAGAATGAACGTTTTGATCTTGGGAATGAAAGGGAAAGGAAGGTTTGTGGGACGACGTTTCGCTCTGAAGAAGGGGTAACGCTAAAAACGTCTTAAAGTGATTAATTCACCTCTAGTTTTTTTCTTGTTAACTGACACAACAAACCTCTTTCTCAAGATAATCTGGAAAACAGCGTGAGACCGAGAGGAGTTCTGATTCGCTGACGTTTGCCCAGAGGTCCTGTAGAAATTATGACATATTAGCTATCTAAATTAAATTACAAAATGAAGTAATTTCATGACACTCAAAATGCCTAAAAGGTAGAATGAAACATTGCAATAACCTCTTGAAACTGTTGAAAAACATAAAAGAAATACAGGAAAAGGAAAGAGAAGCATGGAAGAACACAAAAGGGAAAAGATTGAAACGGATTGCACTAGGATAATCTCGAAAAAGGTCGGCCCGACGTTTTCAAGTTTAAGAAAAATCGCCTGGACAAAGGTCTTTTCTGCTCCAAATCATCTTGTTTGTGATTTAACTAGAATTATATCAATAAAGGAATTCCACATTACCCTTTTCGAGTTTTAAAGTCGTGATTAAAGGGAAACTGTCCCGAGAAGCGCATGCGCTAGCGTCTTGTGAAAACTTGAAAAGTGTTAGGTTAACTTTTTTCAAGTTGAATCGACAAATTCAAAATGGTGTCCACTGGGGAGGGCCATGGTGGACAAAGGAGAAACTCCGGCGAATATACGTGTCTCACGCGTGAATCCATGATAGCGGCTAGAATTTTCCGTGAGATCGAGAGCAAACAAACTCGAGCATGCGCAGCTCATGACAGTGCCCCTTGACCTAAAGATTTCCCCTAAACACCCTAAAATAACGTGACACAGTCCCTTTGAGCGTCAAACAAACCAATAACCGCCACAGACATAACTTCGGCCAATCATAACAGACTATCAAATAAGCCAATCATAAGACAAAGTCGACCCATGGAGCCGACGAAAAGTGCGGAAAAAAACGTACAAGCAAACTACATTTGATTTCGCTTTTGGCTCAGATTGGCTGACCATGTCATCAAAAATCAGCCGATTTACGAACCTAGGAAAATGCAACGTTTTACTAAAGGAAGCTGTTTACCTGAGTTTGTTTCCGAGCTCAATGAGCTTTAGTGTATCTTGCACGGAATTTACTACTTTTTCTTCAAGATCACACACCTGTTAACGACGTTTTAAAAAGAAAACAAAACAAAACTTACGTAACGACGACGTCAAAACCAACGAAAGCTTTACTTTAAAAAAGCATGCGACGCATATTCCAAAAAGATTTTTACGACAATTTTAACCCCTTCAGTGTGGGCAGCGTGGATGAAAGAGAATAGCCCATTTCCGAGTTGCTGCATGCCTCAGTTTCAAAGCGAGTCCTGGTGCACAACCATTCAAATGGAAATGAGTTGCGTATTCTTATGCAAATCAAACTCATTTCCCTTACAATAGTTGAGCACCAAGACTCACTTCGAAACCGAGACAAACAGCAACTCGGAAATGGCCCATTGCTGAGAAATTCAGCTCTCTGTGCTCACTTTCTGCAAAACCCCCAGAACTGGAACTTTTCAAGTTGTTGTTTTTGCACAGCGCGGCAAATGTATGTACTAACAGCTTGCCGCACGTGCAGCACGGGGGCTTACGACAACTACAACGACACAAAACAATATCATTGGTTAAAAAAAGGAAAAAGAATCGTGTTGCACGTGCGCACGCCTTTTAACACCAATATTCATGCAGTAAAATCCATAGCGACGCGAAAATCACCAAATTTGAGGTCTGACCCCAACAACATGAGCACCCAAATGTGAACCTTTCATTTTCTATTTTCAATCTGAAACCCCTCGTACGTACCCAATTTACTTTTAGGACACTTCATCTGTATTGTGCGACATAAAATAAAATAAATAATCGCGAAAGACTTACGATAGTGCTAAGTTATATTTTAAAGGTGACGTTTTCGTCGACATGCGATTTCCCGCAAAGTCTTCCGAAGTTGGAGTAAAGGCCGTTTCAACCGGTTTCAACATTCGCTTCAACATGCATTCAACACTTTGTTGAACCAAATGTTCCGTGTGTTTGAACAGGTCGCCCAACATTGTCGAACGCGTAAAAAATGTTCAAAGCTTGTTCAAAGCGTGTTGAATCAAGTTTAAATCGGTTTGAACTTTCATTCAACATCGATTGAACTTTTCCTTTGTTCTCGCAAATGTTGAATGGTGTTGAAGCTGTTTGAACGGGAAAGATCTCATGGCTATACCCACCACGAGTCCCCTAGGTTAAACTCTCATCTTACAGATTAAGTCTAGGTTCCCATTTCAGTGATTAGATCTAAACGTTCGTTTATCTTATTGCTATAGCAATATTTAGGTCTAGAAACTGATTTAGAATGGTTATTTTTTTAGAGTTATGGTTGGTGTGTATATCCATGAGATCCTTGCCGTTTGAACACTCTGTTCAACAATTGTAGAACACACGCATGCTCACATCAGGCCGCAAAAGTCAATATGGCTTAGTTTATCTGGACGAGACAGACTGCTTTCTAGTTCTTAGTTCCTCGCAATCAAATTTCGCTAAAGTGTTACTTTTTTTTTTGTTGGCGCTATGTTGGAACCTTTTGAACTGCCTCCGCACAACTTTGTTTTTGCAGCCAACATTTGCCCAACATCCGTTCAACGTTTGTTGGCCCAATATTGGCCAAATGTTGAAACAGTTAAAACGGGCCTTAACGGGGTCAGCAGATCCGCAGTATTGGGGCTATACTGATGATATTTCTTACCTGGACTTGCTGGTTACCGTCCTCCAAGACTCTTAATCGCTTCCTTTTGTTGAGCAAGTCAAAGACCTTAACGTCGCAAATGGATAAAATCAGTGTTAATACTTTGCAAATAAGAAGCTTTCCAGTATCGGGATGATAATTGAGAAATTCAGTATTACGTAAAGTGGTACTATGATAAAAAAAAAATCACTTCCTTTTTTCCTTCAGATTTTGAACCCTGTTTGCTTAACACCAGCCTTGCAAAATTTTGTGCTTAGGGGAACATACTTGGCCCGGAGATGAAATTGTCTTCCACCAATTCGTCCCACGTTAAGCCCAGGTGTAACTGTCCCACCCCCTCCCACCGAGGAAAAACGGGAGGGAGGGTGGGTACGGCTACTCATTGGCTATCCTGGCTTCGATGTCCCCATTCGACACTATATCTCTGTTAAGATTTTTGGTTCTCTTCTCTGCTCAGAGAGGTTTTTCTCGGGTTACTCCGGTTTTCCCCTCTCCTCCAAAACCAGTTTTTCATTTGATTCGATTTGATGTCCTGTCTCCTCAATCAGGAGAACACTTCTGATCGGCTATAGTAAGCGTGAAACGCTAACATCGTGATTACATCTGAGCGACTACTGCGACTCTGCGCTGCATCAAGCTGCTGCTTGTTTTCGCTTGTCATGCAATCTCCACCAAGGAACAACGGCGTGACCAATGTTACTCTGAGCGCACAACAACTTACCTTGCTGCCATAAATCTCAAAATAGCTGGCAGATATAACGAGATCCTTGTTCTTGTGCTTCGGTGATCTGATCAGTTTGAAGACGTCTTGAGCTGCGAAGACAAACAAAAGCAACAAAAAGAGCTGGATACTGCGCAATTATAATTAGGAAGAAATAATATACATCTTTTTTCCCCAAGGGATAAGGGAGGTCAAGATCGCTTTGCGCTGCCACGGGAAAGGACGGGAAAAGTATTTTATTCTAAACGCGAGAATCATTCATGTATTGGACGTCGTCCAAGTGTCTTCACTTATCGGGTGTGGATGACAATCTTAGCGCAAACTTGTCTTCGCCTGTGATGAGCGCAACAAACATACACAGACCTCCTCATGAAGTCAATTAGTGTCTTTTGTCCTGAGAAAAGTTCTTAATGGTCAAAGCGTCCCCATTTATTGCTTGTGCGTATGCCTGCGTCGCGCCAGTGTAAACGAGCCTAAACAATCCCTCGGGAAATTTAAGTGTAAAATCAAGAAGTAAGATTCGGAATTTCAAGACAAGTGACAAAATTTTCAAAAAGAAAAGTTAATTTATCTGTTTCAACCGACCTGACAGTGCATAAATTCCCTTGGTGCAGTCCTGTTGCTTGCCAGAAAAAGTTCCACCCATGGTCTATAAAATATGATAAGCAACGCTTGAGAAACACATCACTTTCGCGATTGTACTAAAAGAGGTGTTACATGTTAACACAGGTGAATTAAATGATGTGTACTTATTGACTGGCTGGGAGGACCAGACGAGAAAATATCTGGCCCCAAGTAAGACCTCTTTCATGACTGAGGGTCAAATATTTTCTGTCCAGCCCGACGTAAACTCAGTCAATAAGCATTTTATCACCCGGGTTTTCACAAGATCGTAACGCTGTACTCATCTGATTACCACTTCAACTTCGTCGCTAGTAAACCCAAGTTTAACGGAAATCGTCCCTTCTCCACTACAAGTAACTCACATGAGTCTTCCCACTTCCTGTCTGTCCGTAAGCAAAACAGGTTGCCATTCCTTGGTTGAAAATGGTTTCAACAAGAGGCTTAGCTGTATATCTACCAAGTAAAGAACATGGAAAGACATCAGCAATCAGCATTGGTCTATCTCCACCCCCCCCCCCCCCCCCCAAACATGATACACCACAGCAGACAGACCACAACACCGGGAACTCCATGACCTACTTTTTTTCGAATAGAGTGTGGGTTCTTTTACGTCCCACAGGGTTTTGAAAATTGAAGGGGTGTGAGATGGGGCCTAAGGTTTATCGTCCTTATCCGAGAAGACTAGAGAGTCTACTCATTTACAAAGACAGCACTTTCTCGTCAGTTCCTGAGTGTTGGTCCAGCCGGGGTCCAACTCACGGGCTCAAGCATGGCAGCCCGGTGTGTGGTGCCTCCGTTTAGTCGCTTTAGTCACGCAAGCGAGGCGAAGAGCGGGGAGAATGGGGAGAGAGTGAGCCTCGTTCTCACCCCATTCTCTCGTCGGCCTCTCGAGACGTCATGTTGCAGGGACACTTGTTGCAGCGACAAAAAACTTGTGTAATGCACATTGAGGTGACATGTAGCAGGGAAGTGTAGCAGGGACAAAATCACAACGTGTGCACACACATGAAAATGTTACGGGTACATGTCCCAGGGATATATTGCAGTGACATGCCCCCTCGTATGAACTGATACATTCGTAACTGTGCAACACCAATTTGGGGGTGATTTTGTTCAGTGTGATTTTGTCCCTGCTACATGTCCCTGCTACGCGATCCTAATGCATGTCGCCTCAGTGTGTACTACACCTCTTTTTGTCGCTGCAACATATCCCTGGGACATGTACCCGCAACATTTTCATGTTTGCGCAAGTGTTGTGATTTTGTCCTTGCTACATGTACCCGCCACAAGACCCTGCTACACATCGCCTCAGTGTGCACTACACAAGATTTTTGTCGCTGCAACATGTCCCTGCAACATGGCCCCTCGTGTCTGCCCACATTTAAGAACTGCTGACGGTACACAAATTTCACCTGAGAGGTTTTGTTTAGTCTCGATTTCGATTTCGAAGTTCATAGAAACGACCGGAAGTAAAACATAACTCAGATCATAAGCAACTCGACTGGAAGTCTCATATTTTTCTGTTGTCTCACCTGTAGACCAATTCGTTATTGGCACTTTCGTCAAACGCGTAATCAAACCTAAAGAAAGGGAGCGAACACAATAATTTAGAAAGTCTAATAACAGAATGAAAATCTCGGGATAATGAGTTGTTTCCAAAGGAACTTATCACAAAAAAAACATATATACACAACTCTGTCAAGTCTGAAATAAAAAGATGAGCAAATTATATGTTTTTGAAAAATTTGTGTTGCCGTAGCCGTAGCCGTAGCCAGCAACGAGAACGTCACAAATTTGCATATTTAGTGAGCAAACACAAGAGCTTTGCACGCCCTGAACGTGCGTTTTTCACTTTTGTCCATTTCTTTGCCGTCGTTAGCAAAACAACAACGTAAAATAACCAAATTTGAGGTGTTATGAACAAAGTCAGCTCTTGAGGATAAATTTTATTTTTCTCCCCTAAATTATGTGCCATTCAGGCCAGTGTCATTTTTGAGGAACTACCACACCCTTGTCATATTAAAAAGGTTGAAATAGTCACGAAGCGATAGCGATTAAAGTAATGCGAATTTGTATTTTGAGATGACGTTCTCGTTGTCTTTGCTTATGCTCCCTGACAGGCAAAGAAATGGACAAAAGTGAAAAACGCACGTGCAGGGCGTGAAAAGCTATTGTGTTTGCCCACTAAATATGCAAATTTGTGACGCTCTGGTTGCCGTTTCCGTCGTCGTTGCTAAAGCTCCCTCTTAAAGAGCACGCTACGGACGGCAACTGGAAATGAGTGTCTGGTATGCGGAAAGCTCACTTCCGGTGTAACGCCTGTGGATCAAATGATCACTTCCGGTGTCCGCCCGTGGATCAAATATATATCTGGATCACTTTCGACCAAAACATGACTAAGACAACACAAGTTAACTCACCAAAATTTATGATTTTCCAGATACTTTGTGAGGTCAACCTTTTGTTTTGGTTCATGGACCTAAAAGGTGGAGATACCGTAAATCATCTATTCAGGGCACTTTCTATCACTTTCAAGCCTTTATTTGCTATCTGCTCAGTGCTTGCTATCTTGAAACCAATGCAATCATTGTTCCAAAAACCTGACGAGACTTACCACACAGTAGTCACCGCTTGGTACAATTATAACATCAACTTCCTTTTTATTTAGTTCTGCAAAAAAAAAAAGTAGCGGAAAAGTGAACGAAAATTGAGGAAAGGTTATCCCAGAGTTGGCTGACCTTGACTCTTTAATTTTAAGTGTGTTTTTGTATAAAAATGTCCAATAACGACCCTGACAAGTCCTATCTTAAGCTTTATGCTTGGGAAATCGTCATTAAGCTTTCCAAGTTCACCGATCCCAGAAATATCAATTTAGGAAAAGAACCATAAAGACACTTTTAAGAATGACACAAACATAAATTGATTCACGACTCGTCTTTCTACCAACTGCATCACACACTTCAACCATCAATCATATCAATAAATAAACCATTACCATATCATTCTTATTCAAGGATTAATTTAAGTTAGGATCTTCAATACTTCAGAACCCCTTAAATAAAATGTTTCGATGTTTAAGAATCTTCAAAGTCATAAATAATTATTGCATGTTCACATGCAAGAAAAATAAAACTAGTTGATTATTGACATGGGCAAACAACTACTCATGATTCTATAATAGGTTCACTTTGTAGTTCAAATAGTTTGCGTGTAACTTAACTTATTTTCTTCAGTCTACAAACACGTTGTATCGATTTTATTAACAAGAAACAAGATTTTACGCTGCTCATGGAGAGAATCTGTAAGCTGGCATATTTTCAATTGATGGCAGGACCACAAGTGCTCTACTGGCAGTATCTATTGCATGTTGAAAGCAACGTGGCTCATTTTCAACTTGATTTGCGATGTACTAGTAATTACTGACAGTTTCTCAGATGATTAAAGACTCTATGAGAAGAATGCCTTCCCGTTTTTTCATGTATGAATTCTCAGGCTGTGATATGCTATATAATTTTGGCTAAACTCTCTAATGAACCTTAATGTCAGTACTTCTTTTCATGTGAAATTGCTCCTCATTAACCTTTTTTTTTCCACTGTAAGTAAATTTAAAATGATCTTATTAATGAATTTTTCTGATCTGGTTACTACCTTTTTTGGACATCGGCCTTTTACGGACGCAGACACAAATCTGATGATCTACAACCTATTAAAAAAATGTCAATAATATTTTATCATCACCACCAGATATTATTGTGTGTATTATGCTTGTTTACATATTAAAAAAAAACCCAGCATTTTCTTTATATAAAGCCTTTTCAATTTGCACATAATGCATTGCAGCTGCATGATTACTTAATTATGTTAATTTACATTAATTACAAGTAATTACATCATGTTAATTTATATTATTATACATTGGTGTCACCAGCTCGATTTTGATTGGCTATAAGCACGCAGCTAATTCTTGCTTGCTCTGTTTCTCTTACGTCATACCTACAAACAATAGATTTATATATGTAGAATTGACGTCATACCTACAGACAACAGTTTTATGCATGCAGAAGTGACGTCACCTGACACACTAACCAGCAGTTTGATCAGTTTTGTCATGGCGGAGCTCAGCTCAGGAATATGCATAATAAAACAATTATTGAATTCGGTTTTCGTTTTCAGTTTGTGTTATCCGCCTCAGCCTTCGGCTTCAGCAGATAACACAAACTTTGGCCTTGATAATTATCGCTAACATGCTAAACCTCATCCAATAATTGTTAATTAACTAAGTATGCTAATTTACTTACTGGGTCTGACATTGTCAATCCGTTAATTTCCAAGTCTGCTTGGTATTCCCTTTGGAAAAAAAGTGACTACCGCTATATATCACAAAGAACAACTTTCTATTTGCACTGTAAGTATTCATGGTCTTTTTTCTTCATTTATTTAAGTTTGGAAGATAAGGGTAACAATGAACGCGAGATTACGTGATCCTATTTATCAGGAAAATTTAAGAAATGTCTCCTGGAGACACGTGAAAAATTCAGGCAGCTGGAATGGTATTCAAACCTATGACCTCTGCAATGCCGGTTCAATGCTGGTGCAATGCTGGTGCAATGCTCTAACAAATTCTTGGATTTCACATGACGTCACGGCCGCCATGTTGGTGTCCTCAAACAATGAAATGGCGGCCATGTTGGTGTCCCGATCCAATCCTCCGGGAATTGAAAGCTATTATGCTAACGTCTTCTGGGTGTTGATCACGTGAGCGAAACCCAAGAATACGCTACGAAGCCCGACACCCAGTTGGGAGAAGGCCTATCTATTGGGTCTAGTTCATGTGTTCCGACCCATGAAAGGACTCAGGTGGTTATAAGAGAAAATTGCTTAAATTGTCTGTGTAAAGGTACCAACGATGCTAATTACTAAGACAAAAGTTGGGGATAACAAAGAAACGAAATTACTAGAAGGAAAACTGGAGCAGCTTTCAATAATGCTCATTGTTTTAAAACCGTGGCCATCAGATCTCTTTAATTTGAGTTAACTTACAAAAGTATATTGTTGTCAAAACACCTACATCCAAGGAAGCTAAATGATTATCTAGAAGCAACATGTGGCAAGTGCAAATAATCAGGGCTTCTGAGAGGGTCATGATGAGGCAAAATGCGAGTTGGGATTGATTTGCTTTTCGTTGGGAAAACGACATTTGAGCACTGGGAACTGGGATTTTGTTACTGGGAATTGGAGATGAAGAGTCCTCGGCGCGAGTGGGATTTGCAT